>BDJD01003318.1:0-14603 GCA_002564525.1 Rosa multiflora | reverse complement strand
TTTATATGCATTACAGCCTACGTTTAGTTTGCTTAATTTCCAAAGACATACAAGTCTGTTCATCTGCCATTTATTCTGCCTTATTGGATAAATGCCATTTTATGTTTCAGAATCCCAGAAGGCTGTCCATAAGAATTGATGGGGATCCTCAGCCCTCCACGTCAACCAAGCCACAAGGTTTCCGCGTCAGCATTAATCCATGGAGGCTGATAAAGTTGAGCAAAGAGAAGGCATTGCTCGCAGCTGAGAAAGCCAGAGAAAGAATTTTGAAACAGAAACCATCTGCAGAGCATGATTCATTGAGACCACTACCATTAGAGACGAAATCCGGACCATTGACGATGAGCACAGATAGAACCACAGCCAGTGCAACTACAGCAGGATCAGGCTTAACACCTTTAATATCGAAAGGGGGGTGGATGCCAGGGTCACCCGTCGCAAAGTTTTCAAGCCCAAGAAGGAGGTTTTCTGGCTCACCAACCATGTTCACTGGCATTGTTCCCTCACCAAAGCACAAGTACAAAAGTAACTTTGACTTGAAGTTGACAGAGGTGTCCAGGGAGCTGGAGACCTATATCTCGAGGCAGGTTCTGTGTTCTGTTATAAAGAAGGATGGCAGTGAAGCATCCCCAAGATAAACTGGGATTATGTTTAAAACTATTTAGTCTCTCAGCCTTTGAGATAGGGATTTTTTCTAGACTGATACTCCTTAAATTATTACACCACCTATTCAATGTTATTTAACTATTATGAAAATGCAAGTTAATGGTATAGAAAATTAGAAATTACCCCTGCATCAAACTGACATTACATTACACTTTCGTCTTCAACATTTACGGGCATTTGCATCTGTTAGTGTTTGAGAAACGTAGACAGTGAAGTGATTTAGAAATTACCCCTGCATCAAACTGACATTACATTACACTTTCGTCTTCAACATTTACGGGCATTTGCATCTGTTAGTGTTCGAGAAACGTAGACAGTGAAGTGATAAAAAAAACTGCACTGCAGGGAGACTGCTTCTTTGAAGTATATAATGAATGCCAGACGATATTAACCATTCACATCAGGTCATTTTTCTTAAAAATTCGGATTATGGTATGAATGTTTATTTAACATCACATTTTACAGATAATATGCATCTTTACCCAGCTGCATTGAACATCCTTCTTTTCTATTGTATAACTGAACATCGTTCTTTTCTATTGTATAATTTAAAAGGCAAGCGGGAAACAAAGTGTTTCTGGAAGCATAAAATCATTATATTTCTAACTTTTAACAAAATCACTTAATTATTTGCTACTGCACACAAAGTTACGAGAAACCTATCTCTTAGTACCCACCCCAAAGGGCACAAACCAGTCAATACTTCTTTGTGTTGAGAGATGGCAAGAATCAATTTTCAACATTCACACAGGGTAATCCACCAAGATAGCCTCTGTTTTATGCACTGGAAAACCATTTCTGATCTGATAGATGGTAACAATCCGAGTAATGCTCAGGGGAGATACTCTCCTTCAGAGGCTGACAGATTTCTGGAGAAACAAAGTAAGAATATCCATGAATAGAAGAGCAGTTCCATGGGGACTTTGATGTTACATTGAGGATAATATTGGATAGGCAAATGTTCTGAAAACTGCCACCTTCTAAACCCTCTAGGAGGCCTGCAGTTTTGATATTATCGCCTATGACATCTTTAAAAGTAATCTGTTCTACGATAGGGAGGGCACTTGGGTCGAAAAACTCATCTGGGTGTTCTCCATAGTGACTGGTGAACCTTATAGCTATATATACACCATCCAAGGTCATATTTGACACAGAGATATTTCTGACATAACCACCCCTTCCCGGAGATGTCTTTATTCTGATACCTGTAT
This sequence comes from Rosa multiflora, assembly GCA_002564525.1. Lineage (NCBI taxonomy): Eukaryota > Viridiplantae > Streptophyta > Magnoliopsida > Rosales > Rosaceae > Rosa > Rosa multiflora. Next base: position 12,726 of record BDJD01003318.1, on the reverse strand, counting down.
GAGAACCGAAAAAATGGAGATTTTCTGCATGAACTTCTGAAACACCTCCAGACATCTCACTTCCAATTGAAATTCCTGCACTTGTTTGAGTTTTCCCCGTAATCCCGCGAATGAGAATGTTTCTACTGGGACGACCATATGAAATGCCATACTCATCCCACCCACTTTTGATGGAGATCAGATCATCACCGGTGCTTATATAACAGTCTTCAATGCAGACATTATCAGAAGAGTCTGGATATGATAAAAAGGATGAGTGAGAATAATGATTGTTTGCTTGTTGTTTACAAAGACTAGATGAAGCTAGAAAGTACTTCAAACTTCAAAGGTTGATGCAGTTGGTCATGAAGGTGTATGATGTTATTTGAAATTATTTTTGAGGGAGAATATATTCTACAAACAACAAAAGATGAAAGAATATGCACACTATAGTAAAAGATTAGGTTGACACAATTAACAAGGCTATCAGGAGTTGTTGGCAGCTCTAAACTGCTTCTGATGACATTAAAAGGAAGAACTTGGTGATTCACCTGGATCGATCCCATCCGTGTTTGGTGAATTGAGAGGAGCAAGGATTGTGAGATTCTGGACGGAAACATGGCTGTTCATCCAGAAAAAAAAAAGTCTCAACTCTCTCCTAATTAATAACTTCCCTTTTGCATAATTTTTTAATATGACACTGAAAACACTTGAAATTCACCAACCAAGAAAGAAAAATGCCATCCAATCCTTGTCGATAGAACTAACCTGCAGTATACTGGGTGAATGGTCCAAAATGGTGAATTTAAGAAAGTCAGGTTTGAGATGACAACCCCAGTTGAGTTCATCAACTCCACCAAATGGGGCCTTGTATAATTCAGAGTTTTGTTACGGAACGAATTCCACCAAATGCTGCCTTGACCATCAATCGTTCCATTATGACCTGCATGAAGAGAACAGCAAGTCAGCAACATCAATTTATAAAGCCAAATGCACATGTGGAGACAATTCCTCATCATATTTTACCAACCAGTTATGATAACATCGGTCAAATTGTGCCCATAGATGAGGCTTTGATGTCTTTCCCCCATCAACTCCCTTCCTCGACCATATGATGGCAAGGGATCAACAACTGGCCAATCATCTGAGTTCTGGTACAATACCAGAAGAAGCCATTCAGTATCATGAGCTAAATACAAATATTTTATACATGCGGCCACAAGGTCATAAAAGATGGCATTATAGCAATGCCCAAATGAAGATCGAAAATAACAAAACTTTGAGACTAGCAGTGAACAAACACTACAGCTACTTCAATATGCACAACCAAATTAGCAGTTTGTCAAAAATAACATTTGGTTGCTTTCATTTTCAAAAAAATAATAATTTGCTGGTGTGGACAATACAGCCGCATTACAATAAAGTAAGGAGCATACTGAGATAAATTGAGGGAAAATGAATCAAAGAGGGCCAGAGAAGGCCCTAATTGCAACTGTTAGACATGGCATTAATACATTGCATATATAAATTTATCCAATATTGGGAAGAAGGTGAAGTATGAGATTACCGTTGATCCAAGAATGACTGCATCTTCATCCAACCACAAGGTTAGATGACTGATGAGATGGAAGCTTCCTGTCAACCACCGGCCAGCAGGGACAAAAAGCTTGGCCCCACCCTTGTCAGAAAAAGAGTTGAGATAGAAGATGGCATTCTGAAAGGCTTTGGTGTTAAGAGTGACCCCATCACCAACTGCGCCAAATTCAGTGATGGTGACACTGTGAGGTCGAATTTCGCCCAAGTTTTCCCTTAATTTCTTGCAATGTGGATGACTGCCCTTGACAGCAGCCCATGGAAACGGAGCACCGGTGAACAATGCAACAAGTACCACAAACACATCCACCACCTGAAACATTATGTATTTCATTTTCAGAAAACATTTATGCATTAGGTCAACCATGACTAAGATCCGATTGCAAGCAGCTGGCTGCTCTTCATCAATTTGATGCATTTCAAAATTAAATCAAGGAAATGAAAAGAGCACAAGTAGAACTCACAGGCAGAGTAGAAGATCTCCTCCTCATATGATTGAGATCTGCTGAAATTTGGGGTCACAGCCCACCCAAGCACTTGTTTTGAACTGTGATCGGGCAGCTGAATCAAACCAATTGGCGATGAAGCAACCAAGAAAGGCAGAGAAGAAGTTGGGTTATGAACGATCAAAAATTGACCACCAGTAAGTGTAAGTGAGTTGAGTAGATAGAAGAAGATGGGTCGTCTCGTCTCAGTGAGAAAGGCAGAAGAAGTAGCAGAGTGAACCCACAGAAAATCATTGATAGTGACCGTTGCTGCCCGCCAAAACTAAGCAGTAGGTCCCTCCCCGGCCCGGCCCTGCCCTGTCCGGACTTAATTGGTTTCTTTTCTTGACTTCACCTTCTCCAATACGTCACTGAACTCTCAGCACTTCTTCAACTTCCGGAGCCGAAAGCTATCAATTCTGGAACTGAGAACTCGAACTCGAACTCAAACTCAAACTCAAACTCAAACCTGGAATCAAAGGGTAACCCAGAAAAGAAAAGAAAAGAAAGAACCCAGAAAGGAAAGAGAGCGCCTTTGAAAGTGCTTTCAGATTCTGCAGGTGTTTCTCACGCCCACTGCTTCAAATTAAAGCTGAATCTTCATCATTGTTCACTAGCTAAGCTTATTGGGTCTAGGGGCTATGTCTGTCTCTGTCACTCTCTTTTCTGATCGATCACTCTTAGCTCTCATGTGACAAACTTCAAGTTGTGTCAGTCAAAAAGTGAGCTAGTCGTAACTGTTTGTAGCACCTAGTAATTACCTCAAATTCCACTTCTTTCTTTTCCTTTTCAAGTAGTCATGGTTCTTCTCTTTTAGCTGGGAAAGCGTCTCCTCTCTCTCTCTCTCTCTCTCTCTCTCTCTGTTTGCTGTTGTGGCTGCCCGTAAATTTTGTTTGTATATGAAACCAAGCATTGGATACTGACGAACACCGCCATAGCTGGCCTGCAATATTTACCATCCAATTTACAAGGACAAATAACGTGACTCGTTCAGCGGCTTAACCAACCAAAACTAACGTTAAAGATTGCGCCTTGCTGCCATTGGACCCAACTCTAATTTTGATCTTGAAATTTGTCAAATTTTTTTATATTTTTTTTATTACAATTACATGCAGGTTTGAGCCTATTAAAGTGGGGTCATATACAGCAGTAGAGCAAATATAGCAAATTAAGAAAGAATTAAGGTTGGTTTAAGAGAGAAGAAATTGCCAAACAGAAGAGACAAGAGAAAGAAAAGAGGTTTGTGGTCATAATCGGCGACAAATGGCGCATTTTGAAAAGGCTAATCCCTAAACCAAAGCATGAAAGCAGCTGCTGGTAGACTGGTACATGTATCATCATGTATGTGACATTCACAATGGAGGTATCCAATGCCATATTAACGCAAATAACCATAGATAATTAAGTACCCTTTTTTCTGTTTGAGCAAAAATGATTATGTGTTTCTTCTTTTGGTTTGTATTTGGGATCTCACTTGGAGTCAAAAGTTGAGCGTACGCTCTCCTAGCCATGTGAAAGTGAGAGGATTAAACAAATTGCATGTTTCAACATCTAACATGGAGGATTAAAATCTTGCTTTTAGAGTATACCAAAAAACAAATCTTGCTTTTAAGTTTAGCAAAGGGTTTTACCCATCATCACATGCATCCTCCTTTTCGATCACAATCACTGCAATGTCAAACACTCAAACTCTACTCATACTACGAGCATATCAAGTTGTGTATGTCACCTATTTATATTATTAAAGTGGAACCAACTTGAGAAGTTAACGTTGTTTGAAGGTTGAAGATTAGGTAGTCTCAGCCAAATATGAGAATATTCTCTCAACAAATAGTCTAGCCGCAACGGTATTACATTCCTTTCCCAACTCTCTTCTCTTCAACAAATCAAATGCTCTCTCTCTCTCTCTCTCTCTCTCTCTCTCTCTCTTGTGCCCTCCCTCTCTCCATCATATCATCCCTCTACTCTATTTACGATCTCTCCCTTCGATCCTCAAGAGAAACAGAATTGTGAAGATATTTTCTTAATCATATTGATATGCTTTGGTACAACTTATATACAGGGTGGATAACAGCACGATCTACAATTCTAGGGCTATCTATAGTAATACAAATCAATCAACTAATTACATTCGTTTTCTAATGACCAAGGTTTTAAATTTCTCCGAAACTGCTGAAATTTCCGTAATTTTGAAGTACCGAAACGAAATTCATATGCTATATCATTTCAGTCAGAAGCTTCCCGAAATTTTCTGAAATTTTCCATACATTTCCACGAAATTTTTAATTTTCGAAATATCTACACACACAATATATATTTAAAAATTCACACCGAAATTTTGTCCGAAATTTCTCTAAAATTTCTGTTAAATTTTTATGTCACCTATATACAATGAATTTTTACTTCATACTTTTATAGAGAAAATATGAAATTTTGATTTTTTTTTTTTTTTTTTTTTTTTTTTGCAATCAAATTGAATACAACAAAAAAACCTTTTTGTTTTTATCTGCTACAAAGTTGAATGCTCAAACGGTCAAACCATAACATGATTTCCTTTTGGCTTCGTCTCAAATATTGTATGCTTCATACACTGTAACTTCATATTAGATAATTCCACAATATCCGATATATGGATTGCATGTGGAAAGGGAACAACACGTATACATACAATAACCATGTGATGAAGTACGAAAATCATTTCCAAAATTCATGTACTTGGGAGCAGTATTGTATGATACTAAATGAAAGCAATTCAACCAGCTAGATCGAACCACAATATAGTAGCTTTATATTCCTTTTGTTGGACTTGTTCATTTTTATTCACGGGATTTTGGTTTTACGTGCCCCGCCCCACCCCTTTGTAATTTTCTAATTATTAAAAAAAGTAAATCATATTTACATTATCAATATACAACACATTATCAATACACATAGATAAAAACACTAGTTTAGCAACCTACTACAGTACTAGTTAATTGCTCGTTCATATAAAATATCATAATTCTATTATAAATGTATAATTTTAGAGATGTTACATTGTAAATAGGTTTATTATAGGTTAGTTTAGTCAATGTAAATGTTTCATTCAAAAATATCATTTTATAAATGCAATTAATTTGATTTCTTTATTTTAACCGAAATTTCCACAGAAATTGAAACTTTCTCCGAAATTTCCTTAAATTTGAAGTACCGAAATCGAAACCGAAACCGAAATTTGAAACCTTATTAATAACATGGAACTTCTAATCACACACAATCTCTTTCCTTAATAGATCCAACGAAAATTTTTCTATACATAGCGGTGCAAGCAGTCCATATGTGGGGCCCGTTATTTATCATTCAAAACCGTCAAATCTCAACGGTTCGTGTATCTTCACGCCGTATACCGTAGACTCTCCCTCGATCCAAACCTATCTACATGGCGATGATCGAGGACATTGCATCCAAGATTGTGGTGGCACTCGCCATTCAAGGTGATCAGGCCCAGCCAGGTTTTGAAGTTGACGAGGATGACAGGACCCACCCCAGATTTTATCATGAAATCCAACGTGGCCCTGTGTGGCCTACCTTAGTAATATAATCTCAACATCCCAAAGCATTTTCAATTCTCATAACTCAAATCATATTTCAAACTCAAATGCAAGAGTTTCATCTGAAATCTTAAATTAACATAGATTCAAAGTAACCAACATAAATCATAAGTCATAAATATTATTTAAATCAAGAATTCTTATCAGAAATCAAACCAAATCAAAACTCACAAATCATTTCCAAAGTCGCAAATCCAATATGATAGAAAGTTAATAAGAGCATTTATTTAGAAAAACAATTGCATGCATTTCATTTCATTTTAAATAAGGGTCCACTTACTTTATCGTTTTCAAATACTTTTGTCTAGGCCATTCGATTTCAAATGCCCAGTTTGCTGATCAATTGGTTCAACATAGTAGAAGTTGAGGCATAGCAATAGGGCTGGGATAGGTTCTGTTTTTGGATTTTTTTTGGTGGAGCCGATGATGTTTTTCGTGTTCGGTGTTGTTACTTTTTTTTTTGCCGGAATCGACTTGAAACCGGAACCATTTAGTTCAGTTCGATTATGGCTTGTAACCGGCTCCTATACACACAGAAAAACAGCAACAAAGATATCCAGTTTCCTAGCTTCCCATCCACATTATGTTATGCAATTTTCTCAATTTTTCCATCAAAGAACACAACAGTTCATCACTTGAAGGATTTGAAGCCATCTCCTTCTAAAGTTCAAATTGGGAATCGCCGATTGGGGATGAAGATCAAAAGATGACTGGGGATTTATTAGTTTCTGGCTTTTTGAATGAATTAGGCATCTCAATCTTCAATTAAGTGAGACTAGAACAAGACTCGAATAGCTGGTACAAAGAAGAAGTGAAGGACGAGAACTGGAGGAGGAGGAGGAGAAGAGAAGAAGAAGAATATATGGTTGCGGCTAAGAGGGAAGAGATGGGGAAGTATGATTAAAAAGAAAAAGAGAATAGAGAAAGAGAAAGGGAGGTAGGTGGGCGGCCGACAGAGAGAGAGAGAGAAATGGGAGTAGGGTTTGTATTTTATTAGAGAAAAAGATAGTATATAGGCAAGTCTATCATAAGCATAAGAGCTTGCCCATTAAATTACTGCCACCTAATTATATAAAGTAGGGAAAAGTGTAAATATATGATGCACTCTCTCGGTTCGGGTAAAACAAGAAACAAAACTTAGGAACCATAACCGAACCAACACGTCCTATATTAGAACCGAACTGAAACTGAAAAGCGAAATAAAGAGACAAAACCGAACCGAACAGGCCAAATCGGGTTGGTTTAGCCTGGTTCCTCGGTTTATCTGTTTTTTTGTCCCAGCCCTACATAGCATCATCCGCTGCCATATTTTGATCATACATTACCTTTTTAGCCTATGTATACTTTGATTCAGATTTCTTCTTTTAGATTACTCTGTTTACCTATGGGATATTTGTTTTAAATTTGGGAGCTTGTATTTGTGTATTGGGTAAATTTCGCAAACAGTACACCAAGTAAAGGCCACTAATAATTCTTATACACAAAGTTTCAAACCAAACATTTCGGTACACGAAATCTGAAACTCGACCCACTATCAGTACACGACGTCAATTTTTGACACCAAAATGTCCATTATGCCCTTTGTTCTTTTTTTATATATATAAATTTTTTTTTTCTATTATTTTTTTTTCTTCATTTTATCTCTTTCTTCTTCCTTCTTCCGGGCTCACTCCCTCACTTCCAACGCCGCCTTCCTCACCTCACATAACAGAAAAAAAAATGACTCGAGTCATTTATGAACGAAGGAAAAACAAAAATAACAGAAAAAAAAATTATTAAAAAAAAGTACTGAGGGCATAATGGACATTTTAGTGTCAAAAATTGATGTCGTGTACTGATAGTGGATCGAGTTTCAGATTTCGTGTACCGAAATGTTTGGTTTGAAACTTTGTGTATAAGAATTATTAGTGGTCTTTATTTGGTGTACTGTTTGCGAAATTTTCCCTTGTGTATTTGGAGACATGTCTAATTTCAGATATTTAGTTGACTATTGTGGAAGTGTTGGATTATTATTGTGATCTTTGTGGAGTTAGTTGTGATTATGGAGAGCATGTAGGCTCAAGGTGTTGAGGTTGGATTGTTGTTTGCGAAGTATAAATTTTGATTTCCTACAAGTTTGGGTAGTCCATTTTTGGAGTGACTTTCGGTAAGGTTATTCCTAAGGTGGGCCCACATATCCACTTCAGATTTCAGGGCAAAATATGAAGTAGATCTTGTCAGAGGAGGAGGAAACTACAGGTTCTTGGTGATACATTTGGCGATCGACAATGCTTGACCCAGATCGTTCCATGGCGGCCATCTCTAATATTTGGCCCATATCTCGCAAAGTTACAATATGGAAATGTTTGAATGGTCATATCATTTGTTGCTTCAAGGACCTACTAATATGCAAAAGATCATATCCAAAGAGTTGTGGTTTTACAAGACAGCGCGCGACGATGGTGTTAGGTAACTATGATAGGCTTGGCAATATCATGGAGGTTCCGCTCGATCGATTGCCGATTTAGGTAGATATCTAGGGCACCCAACCGGTACTATAGCTCAGTGGGCACAATGCATCGACTTCATTATTTGTCATTTCCTTCGTGTGGAATTGTGGATCAAAGGGGGATAGATCGAGAAGAGATGCATGATGTGGGTCTTGGTGGTGATGGATCTCGACAAACCATTCATCCGTCAAGACAAGTACCATTTTTTCACCTTATATTCCAAGGATTGATTATGTGTATTTGCATATGCACTAGTTATGTGGGACTTGTGGGTGGCTTAGGCTCTATTGGCTATTGGGATTCTCCTCCACCATAGACAGAGACTGTCAAAGTTACCTCGTCAGTTGGGAGGCCAGCTCTAGTGGCGACTATGCTTTATTCAGCTTCCTCTCCATCTAGAAATGCACTGTTAAATTTTGTTGGTACTATTGTTATAGTAAGGGCCCCTATGGGTCTCAAAGTTGCTTCTCAGGTACTTGTGGTGATGCCACGACCACTGCAATAGCCAGTACCGGTTGCTCTGGCTGCCACTAGATGGTGGTTTAGGTTAGGGAACAATGTCCCAACTTAGGCATGTTGTCCCAAGTTTAGGCAAGTGACTAGGTTTAGACCATCTAGCTAGCCTCTTAGAAATGAGAGTGGGATTGAGTAGTGCTGATGCTCAATCAAGCTTAGTGGAGTGGCATAACTACTGAGATTAAAGGGTATTTTGGCTGGGAATGTTACTAATTATCATGTATGATTTGGTTGAATCTTTAGCCAGAAAGAAGAGGATGAACCGTTTTATTGGTGGTGTACTCAAGAATAAGGACACTTCAAGCTCCAAGTTGAAGACTCAGGTCTTTACTGTAAGAAGAAATTATCTCCTATGAGGAACAAACTATCCCATACAGGTAATAACTCATCTCCTAAGAGAGAGAAAAAATAAAAATCAACAGCTAGCAGGGTGATGAGTGCTCCCTTGAGGAAGGCTCTACTTGATAGGTTAAATGAGGAAACTCATTCAGAGGTTTTGATATAGTAATGTAACCACACAATTAGATTTAGTATGGGGATTGATTTATTTTATTTTGCAAATTGTGCAATAACATAATCTTTGTAATGGTAAATTATTATTTTAGTCAAGTTTACCATTTTCTTTAAATTGAGGTAAATAAAGATTTTATATGACAGACCTAGTTGTACTAGGGGTTAGGAGTTTATGTACCCATCTGTGATGCCAAGGTTTGCGGTTTCCTTAGATGAGTTGACGGCAACAATGGCAGTTTTATTGCCGGTGGAAGACGCTGGTTTGCATTAACTGGTGGTGAAGATGGAGCATCAAGCATAACTTTTGGATTTAGGATCGAATTTCGGTCCATCACCTGATCCGGGATACCTTTGGATCTAATCTTGTACACTTATTTAGTTCATCTATTGGTCCCTATGCAGTTTTGGGATTAGATTTAGAGAAATTAGATATAAATCCCAAAAATCAAGACTGTATTAGAAAAAACTCATCCTTACTTCTTCTTTTTTTTATTTACACCAAATTCACATAACGGATAATGGCCATTTACACAATTTTGGGGTTAATTAACCCCACTTACCCCAACACTCTAAGAGATTGCCCATTTACACAATATTTTATATATATTTTGCCCTAATACCCAATTAAGTATTTTTTTATTACTTTTTATTTATTTTTAGGAAAATTTATCCCTCTCCTTCTTTGTCACTTAGAGAGTGAAGTCATTAGAAACCTTGCCGGACTCTGGTCACCGTCGCAGGAATCTGGTAACGGGTTGCCGGAGTCCCGTCACCGGTCACCGGAATTCCTCAAAAAGCTAGTCGGAGATATCATAGGTCACCAGAGAATATTATTGCTCTCTAATAACATTATTATTGCCCCCCAAAATGCCCCTAGTAAAAACATTACTGCGCCCCAATAATATTATTATTGTCTCCCAATAAAAACATTACTACCCCCTAATAATATGATTATTGCCCTCCAGTAATGTGATTATTGCCCCCAGTAGAAACATTATTGCCCCTCAATTAAGCATGCAAATACCAACAAAAAGTAAACCTCATTGATCCAAACAATAACACTGCTTCAAATTTATTCCAAATTTATTCACAAACCATCCAATAAATCCTTATCACAATCCACTACAAAAAACTCAGAGTTAGAAACCAAAATCAAAAATCAACTCTTCTTCGTCTTCCTCACATCGCATTCTCTCCATACTAGCTATAGATTCCTTCTCATTCCCTCATATTTCTGATAATCCACGGCAGCCTCGCCGTTCCTTCACTCCGATTCTTCTCTTTTTCAGCTCTCGTGTTAAACGTTGTTCCGGCCGCCTCGTTTTTGGTTTGGAGGTCTGCATCTCGAATTCAAACTGACTCCGGCAACCAAGGTCGGCAAGGGAGCCGGAGAGGTCTGGAAGGTTAGAGGGCACGAGCTAGGGTTAGACGGCACCATTTCGAACGAGGCCGCCAAGGGTGAGTTAGCTCCGATGTAGGAGCAAGGCGGTAATAGAGACGAGTCGTAGAGCCCTTATTCGTAGGAAAGGCTTTCCTCGCCAAATTTTTTGAGCAAATCCTCAAATTAAGCTCCTTGAGGTCGACAAGGGAGCCGGAGAGGTCGAGGATAGGAGGTGGAGATCAGAGAGAGAGAGAAACTGGAGGTGGAGATCGGGGAGAGATAAAGGAGAGATAGGGTACTGACGGTGTGGAGAGAGAGAGAGATTGGAGGTGGAGATTGGGGAGAGAGAGGGTACTGGCGGAGTGGAGAGAGAGAGAGAGACTGGAGGTGGAGATCGAGGAGAGACAAAGGAGAGAGAGGGTGCCGGCGGTGTGGAGAGTGAGGAGTGAAAGGAAATAGTGGCATCTATACAGTTTCTTAATCATACGAAGGGAAAAACTGTCATTAAATGTTAAATTGTGTAAATGGGTGTAAAAAACTCTTAGTGGAGTAAGTGGGTAATTTTTAGGCTCAAATTGTGTAAATGGTCATTATCCCTTCACATAGGGATAATTGAACCTTCCTTCCAAGCTGTATATCTATAATTAGGATGTTTTCGCATTTTTCAATTAACTATTTTACCCTTCTGATTAAATAGAATGTTAATTGAAAAAAAAAACTTCATTAAATGTAGCATTTTTGAATTTGAATTATAAGGTAAAAGAAAATCTTTCTTAAATCTTCATAAACTCTAGGTGGGAGTACTCTTCCGTCATCAAGAGCCCTTGGAATCTATTAAAAAAAAAGAAGAGAAAACAAATATTAATAACTAGCCATGTTGCCGTATACTTGTTCAACAACATAAAACCCTAGAAATGAAAATATAAATTCTTCTTGAGGAGGAATTAACCAAACGCATGCTATATATAAGTATATAACTATTGAACAATAACCAAAACACAAATACCTCTTGAGGAGAAATTAACCAAGCGACACATACCTATTGAACAGGAAACAAAACACAAATACCTCTTGAGGAGAAATTAACCAGACGACACATACCTATTGAAAATGAAGCTTCAATAGGTATGTTTGGGGCTTGTGGCATCTTTAGTAGTTTCTAACAAAAACAAGTTTTATTTTCTATCCTAGTTAATAGGTGTTTTTTTTTTTCCTAGATGACTCTAATCCCCTTAATAGATTTGGGTGTATATTAAAAGAATATCTATTAAATATTTGTTACTCCTCAAACTTTTCCCTTAAAAACAGTTTAGTCCCTCGCGTCTTGCGTTGTGCACATAGAGAAGAGAAGAGAGAGAAAGAAGCAGAAAAAATAAATAAATAAAAAATAGAGAAATTAGAAAAACTCAAAAAAGAGAAGAAAAAAAAGTGAGGGGTATAATAAGTATTTTGGACCTGTTGTGTGATAATTATATAGAATAAGGACTATCCAGTTTAATTAAAAGGCGAGGGACTAAACTGTTTTTAAAGGAAAAGTTTGAGGAGTAACAAGTATTTAATCCTAAAAGAATCTTAGGGGTGGATTTAATCTAATAAGTTGTGATGCCATGGAAATTCGTAATTATTTTCCGAGGATTTTCCAGAATTTAATTAGTGGTTATTGGACGGTATGACCGTCTTTTCCGTCTTGTGATTATCAGTTGGATGATTGATATCTGTGTGATGATCAATTGGTTGATTGATATCTGTGTGATGATTTACGTTTGGGTTGATCGATGCTAGACCTTATCATAAATGTGTTTTGAGACAACAATATATCATTGAGTGTGATGCATACTTCTTTTCTATTGTGGTAGAAATTGCTGTGAGGGTTTGGTCTATGGAAAGAAATTTGTGTTGTTTTTGTGAAAGGTGGACTGTAAAGGAACTGTGTGTTGATGTTTGAGTTGAAGTGATGTTGTCATTTTCAATTCCAAGAAAAGCCAGTGTAGCATGTTGTGTGGTGCATCCTTTATTGTTGTGGTATTAGAGGGTCTATACCACTTTGATTTTGATTACAATGACAAGTGATGATTTATGTGTGGGTCAGACGGGGCCAAACCTTAGCTTAATTTATGTCTCAAGTTGGGTAGACACTTATGGAGTTGTGATGCTTGGACTTTTGTTGATTTGAGTTGAAG
>BDJD01003316.1:254106-266288 GCA_002564525.1 Rosa multiflora | reverse complement strand
ATTTTCAGTTTATTATTGAGTTAATTTCGAGAATTCTTTTATGATGCATGTTACAATCTTGTGCCCTTTTATGTGTTTTGGTAATTTTCAGAGTTAGATTCATAAGTTTGCATGCTAGAATAACGGTGAGAGTTCTTGTGTGTTTTCTTAATTTGCCAAGAGTAATTGTTATTTGTTAAGGCGCTGAGTTAAACAAGTAGCAATTAGTTCTAAAAAGTGGTAAAAATCATGCTTTAATGATTAAATGATTCTGGAAATTACGTGTTAAATTCTATGTGTAATGGTTAATTTGCACGTGTGAGTTGATTCGAGGGTTAGATAATACTACTAGTTAAGAGAATTACGCTGAGTGTTTTCGAAATTTAGTAGTATTAGGCTTGGTAAGGACTTTTCCGATCCAAACCTACATTAGAACGAATCAGATAAATGGATTGATCCGCTGAGGCTTTTCATTTTGGCTCTTATCTAGGCATTTAAGGTGGGCACATTTTTGTAGCATGTTGAAATGGATTTTCTGTTTTTACACTTAGTAATTTCCGAGTGGTATTGGTCTAGGTTAGGGAAGTCGATCATTGTATATAGTTTTATTTGTTTTGTTTTTATTTTAAGTAGATTAGGAACCAAATTCAAAAACCCCCATTTTATTCTTTTATTTGTTAATTGACCTTTTTGTTTAGGTGTACCCTACAATCCCCGGACTGAACGATCCCTGCTTATCCTATACTGACAACTACATTTTGCAGGGTTAAATTGTGAGGCTATTTCAGCCGCATCACTAGAGAAGTGGAAAAGCAAAAGCTTATTGGCAGTGGAGCACTGGATTTGCAGGGACATGCCTCCAATGTATGGAGCAACCAGCTGAACACACACTTGCTGACAGATTGGGGAATGCATGTGTTGATATATAGACCATTTATCAGGCTCCTCGATCTAATTCAATCCTTACTTCTTAGGTCTCAATTTGCTGTTATGACTTGTGATTTTGACTGAGTGAACTTGCAAGAACTAAGTCATTGTTAAAATGAAACATTGTGTTTAGGATGCCTGATGTTGTCGTTATTGCTTGTTGTATTGTGCTATACTTCTTTGTTTCTTTTTCCATTGTTACAACCTCAAGTTTTGTTGCGACACATGAGTTTAGGATGCCTAATGCTGCAAAAATGATATTGTTGTTATAGCTTCTTTTTTTTTTGTATGAGATTGGAAGGTTTCTGTTATTCAATAGACTAGATTACATTCCCAGCCAAATCTAAATAGCAATGGCTAAGTACTTGCAATGCAACAAACTACTAACTGCATTTTCAAAAACTTTCATAAGAGCAATATTTTTCTAGTATATATTTGCGTATAAAAGGAAAGCAGAATCCTGTTTCACATTTTCTGGGATACTTTGACTTATTAATTAAGGTATGCTGTGAAGGCGTGACTATATTATTATGTTTTGAAAGATCACCTGTCTTCCAAACTTGGGTTTGCATTACCAGATGTAAATGTAAGTCTTTTTATTTGGTCTTTCTCTGCAGCTTCTTGCTTGTGTCATTTTGTCATGTTGCTCATGGATAGTGTGGCTTTTGATGTGGGAGTATTGCATGCAGCTTCTTGAAACAAGTTGATGTGGTGGCAGAAGCAAAAGAAAAAAAGAGGAGCAGCAGGAGCAATCATTAGTCATGGCCGAAGTGGGCAAGCAATCATAAATAGTCCAATAAACACTTATCCATTTCTAGCAACTAATGTCTTTGCCCTTGATGCAATGTTAAACAATAAATTGTCACATATTCATGATTTTGTGGAACAATGACAAATACGAATTGTATCTTAGTGGATCCAATGTATTTTGAAGTTTAAAATATGGGTTGGAATACTATTAGTTCATTTGATTGTTTGCATCAAATTTTATTTGCATTTTATCACTACTGTTCATTAGGTAAAATGGATGTTTAAATGATCATACAACAGATTTCTCATTTTCTTTTTAAGAGGATCAAAGGGTTTCACTCCTGCCTCCATGGTGACTCGAACCCATGACTTCGTCAACAGATTTCTCATTTATCAGACAATGGTTTTTTTTCAAAAAATAAGTCTTCTAGTTTACTCTCACACAACAGAAAACACTAGAACTCTGTTGTCTGAAAATGCTTAACAAACAACGGATTTAAACAAGTTCTGTTGTCTGAAAGCAGCGCCTCAATTGCTGGGCAACTGCGCCTGGCATCTGCCGAGCCATCACACAATAGTTATAACACATACCCGTTGCTTGAGTGTTTCTCAGACAACTGTGTTCCACCGTTGTCTGAATTTTCAATAGACAACGGCTCGCTCTACAACGGTGGCTCTCCAAATCAGACAACAGTTTCTGTCTGTCGTCTGATACATTTTTTTTGGCATAGTGCTAAGATTTGAATTCAGAAAAGCTTGCTGCTAGTGTTTAATATACACAGTATATAAAACTAGTTCTCATATGCTGTTAAATATCATAGCTGATATTACAATCTCCCACTGAACTAGGATTATACAATGTGTAACTTGCAACTACTCTTTTCCTTTATTGTGCACTTGAATTCAATGTAATATCTGTTTCAAAATTCTGTCAATTAATATTCACCAAGCTGAATCACAAAAGAACATGATAAATTGATAAATTATCAGTCTCTTATGATCACATCATGATGAACAAAATTACATGGATTACCCCAAGTATGATCATGCTTACTATATGCATTAATCGACTTTTACAAGCCTAAATGATCCTGATGGAATCAATGAAACTGCATATTTGCTAATAGGAAATCAGCAGCATATTAATGTACATTCTCAATGAATTATGCAGTAACATCCTTGATCAAAACAATTCATTTAAAATAAATGAATATATTTCACGATGACTGATGTAAACAACAATTGCATTGACAACTTACAACAACACATAATAGTTTCATATTATATTGCATTCTTAACTATCAAAACTACTTAAAACTCCCATGTTTCCTACATGATCAATAAACACTGAGACTTGTAGTGCATTTGTTAGTGGATCTGCAAGTTGATCTCTTGTGCCAATTTTGGCCACTTCTATCTCATTGTCTCTCACACTTTCTCTGACTGAGAAGTATTTCACATCAATGTTCATTGAGCCAGAAGTCCTCCAATTGTTCTTGGAGAAAAATACAGCTGCTGCATTGTCACAATATATCACCATTGGCCTTTCAATTGAGTCTACTACTTTCATTCTGGAAATGAAATTTCTTAACCACAAAGCATGAGCAGTTGCTTCATATATGACAATATATTCTGCTTGGAAGGTTGAAGTACCAGTCAGTGATTGCTTACTAGTTATCCATGAAACTGCTCCTCCTACAAGCATGAAAATGTAACCTGATGTTGATTTCAGGTCATCCAAATCTTGTTTGTATGAGGCATCTGTGTAGCATTCCACTTCCAATCCTTTATCTTCTATTCTTCTATATACCATCATGTGATTTCTGGTATTTTTCAAGTACCCTAATACCTTTTCCCCTGCAATCCAGTGCTCA
The DNA here is from genome assembly GCA_002564525.1 of Rosa multiflora. NCBI lineage: Eukaryota > Viridiplantae > Streptophyta > Magnoliopsida > Rosales > Rosaceae > Rosa > Rosa multiflora. Next base: position 262,758 of record BDJD01003316.1, on the reverse strand, counting down.
TGACCAGCATTTGATTGATATCTAGACATCATATTCACTGCAAAACTTATATCTGGCATGGTACAAACTTGTGCGTACATAAGGCTTCCAACCAATCTGGCATAGGGTACATTCTCCATACTTTTTCTTTCTAATACATTTTGAGGACACTGCCCTTTGTGCAGTTTATCACCTTTGGAAATAGGTGCATTTCCTGACCTGCATTTCTCCATCCCAAACCTTTGCAGAATTTTATTTATGTCATTTTTTTGTGATAATCCCAACATGCATTGCTTTCTATTTCTGCTAATTTCTATTCCAAGTACATAGTGAGCTTCCCCCATATCTTTCATGTCAAAGTTTTTCATCAGAAATTCTTTTGTGGCTTTAAGCAAACCAACATTGCGGCTAGCTAATAGGATGTCATCTACATATAAAACTAAAAAATATGAAATGACTCCCACAAACCTTGCAGTATATACATTCATCCAACTTGTTTTCTTCAAATCCAAAATCTGAAATCATAGCATCAAATTTTAAATACCACTGCCTAGATGCTTGTTTTAGTCCATAAATTGACTTGTTAAGCTTGCAGATTTTCTTCTCATCTTCTATAAAGCCTTCCGCTTGAAGCATGTAAATATCCTCCTGCAAATCTCCATTTAAAAAGGCAGTTTTAACATCCATCTGATGCAGTTCCAGATTGAAATGTGCAACCAATTCCATTATGACTCTAAAAGCATCCTTGGTTGAGACTGGTGAAAAAGTGTCATTATAATCTATCTCTTGCTTCTGGTTGTACCCTTTTGCCACTAGTCTAGCTTTGTACCTTTCTATTCTGCCATTTGCATCTCTTTTGGTCTTGTAAACCCATTTGCATCCAATTGGCTTTAAATCTGCAGTTATGTCAACTAGTGTCCAAACCCCATTTTTTGACATACTTTGAAGCTCATCCTCCATTGCAAGTTTCCATTTGTGGCTATTCTCGAATTGCATAGCTTCTTTTAATGAGGTTGGATCATTTTCTTCCCCCAAATCAAAGTCAACTGCAGTCAAGAACAAGTGAGAATCACTTGATATTGCAAATTTTCTTGCTCTTTCTGACCTCCTCAAAATTGGTTGTTCTTGAATGATTGGTTCTGGCATTTCTACATTTTCTTGGGGATGATCATCTTCAATAACTGGTTCTATCTCATTGACTGCTTGAGTTTGATTTTCTATGATTGATTCTTGGAACACATCTGCTACAAGAGATTGATTTTCTGATCATAGTATTTCTGGAAATATAAACCAACTTTCCATGTCATGAAATTGTTGACCCACATCATCTTCCATAGTCACATCTTCATTTTGATCAAACATTTCATCAAAGAATGTTGCTCTATGTGTCTCAAAAATTCTGTTATGCCTTGAATGACAGTAAAACTTGAATCCCTTAGATTTTTCTGAATAACCAATGAAATATGCACTGATTGATTTGGACTCAAGCTTGTCATTTTCTCCATTGTAAATTCTTGCTTCTGCCTTGCAGCCCCAAACATGAAGATGGTTGAGGCTTGGTTTGTATCCACACCAATTTTCAAATGGAGTATTGTTGACAGCCTTGCTTGGAGTTCTATTGCAAATATAGTTAGCTGTTTTCAAGGCCTCTCCCCATAAGAACCTTGGTAATCCTGATCTACAGAACATGCTTCTAACCATGTTCATCAATGTTCTATTTCTTCTTTCAGATACACCATTCTAGTGTGGTGTATATGGGGTGGTTTATTGAGCAACAATGCCATATTGTTCTAGATATGTAGCAAAAGGTCCTTTATGTTACCCTTTTTCTGAAAATTTTCCGTAGTACTCACCTCCTCGATCTAATCTTATGACTTTAATAAGTCTTTCTGTTTGTCTCTCTACTTCAGTTTGAAGGTTTTAAAAACATCAAGTACTTGTGATTTTTTTGAAATTAAAAACACAAAACAATATCTTGAAAAATCATCAATGAAAGTCACAAAATATGAATTTCCACAAATGGTATTGTGAGCCCCCGAAAATTTTGTTTAATTTTTGAAGGTAAATTTTTCGCCAATAAGATTTTTTCACAAGGTCACTCAAGTGAAGGAGTTGAGTTCGAAGATTTCTTTGGTGATGAGATTCTTTAATTTGGGCCATGTGATTTAAGTTTGGGTCAATGTTCTGGCCTAAATTGTTACTAGAATTTATCGAGACAAATTGTCAAAGTAAATTGGAATAGGATACGAATTGGGTTGTAGCGAATTTGAATATTGAGTATGTTAGAGAAATCGTTGGTGAAAAACGAATAAAAGTTACGAGCCCGAAAACCCGAAAGCGATCAGTAGGGAGTATTACATAATTTGACATGATGGAAAATTTGACATTTCTCATGCGCTAGTATAAATAGGAAAAGAAAACCCTAAAATCTCATTCTCTCCCTTTCTCCTCTCCCAGCCGTGTCCTCTCCTCTCTCTCTCTCCCGACCTCTCGTTCCCTCTCTCTTCTTCTTCACTCTGCAACCACCGGAAAACGCCATTTCCGGCCATCACCTCTTGTCACCCCCACCACCCATCAACGCAGCACCAAAACCCAACCCAAACACAAGAGAAATAAAAGCCATGCATCAACCCGGACCACTCTCTCTCTCTCTTGTCCTCCCTCTCTGCCATCGCCAGAATCATAGTGTTCGGCCACCACCCCTCGTCATTGCTACCTCCAGTCGAACCACAATCCAAATCTGACCAAAACCCAAGAGAAATTACAACCATGCATCAGCCTCAACCTCCACACCCAATTTCCAAACCTGCGCAATCACTGTTCTTCATCCTTCTTTGATTTTCGGCCACCTCTTCAGTACACCGTCGCCACCAGTGAGCTCAGAGAGCACCGAACATCAAGCTCTCAAAGCCCCGTCGCCAGCCAACGTCGAACAAGGCCGAACACACAACGTTAGAGCCCGAGGCTCTGCATGCCTTCGTTCTCCAATCTTCGGTGAGAATCGAGCCAAACCACCACCGTGAATGGAGTCAGCGTGTTCTTGTTCACCAAAACCCAATCGTCTCGGCCTTCGACTCCGACCAGAGCCGCCGCACACGCTTCACTCACCACTGCTAGTGCATGAGAGAAGCTAGCTCCGCCGCTCTCGGCTGCTGGAGCTTCTGACTGCCTCTATTAGGTAATTTTGTGCTTCCTCTTTCGTTGGAGCTACTGATTTGAGTGGATTGGACCCTAATAACTTGTTGTCTGATTTGGAGGAGTTTAGGTCTGCCAAATTGTAAGGTTTTGGAGAAGAGAAGTGTTGGGTCGGTGTCCATTGAAAATGGATTAAGGTAAGGGACATGAACTCTGGGTTGGATATGAGTTTGGTTAAGAATTGAATTAAAGATCATGATTCTGTCGTTTATTTGAATTATGTGAGGATTTGTTGGATTTCTGCATTCTGTGAAGTTTTGGAGAAAAGAGAACTTGTTGGGTCAATTCGATTTGTCAAGAAATGGGTAAGCACCTCGAATTCTATTTTGGATGTGAAATATTGGTTGAGGGTTGTTTATTGATGGTATATTGTCTGCCAGGAATTTGAATGATTGGTGATGTTGGAATTGCAGCAATTGGAATTGACTTCTAGTTTGGAAAAGAAGAATGGTAAGGGTTTCGGCATTTGGATCTGTTTTTGCCATATATTGTTTGTACTCGGTGAAACTGTGGGTTTGTGAAATATTAGAAATGAAAGTGGTACTTGTTGTTTGAATTATGTTGGAAACCTTGCATGATAGTAGACAAGGAGGAAGTCAGCTTAACCAATAGGAGGAATTGGTCTTGTGAATTGGGATAATAAATTTATTATCGACGTTGAAATGTAAAATAGGTCAAATGCATGGGAAAAGTGGTAAATAAGAATGGATGGGATTTTGATAAGTGAATTTATGTGTGGGATGTTCAATTTAAGGTCCGTGAATAGAAATATTTCAAACCTATCATATCCCGGATTTATCGTAGAATGAAATTATTCAGGAATGGTAATTGATATTTATCTTTTTGCTTAAGGTTTAAAAGCTAAATGAAATGAGGTCAAATCGGTTGACCGAAACTTTAACATGAGAAGAAGTATGATCACCATATCCCGAATGAGCGTTATAACATCAAGTGAATCGTTCGGGAATGGTAATCATCATTTGCTTTCTTATGGTAGCAGTACTAAACAATTTTTGGGTCAAAGTGCTAAGTATAATCCCCATCTCCTAAATGATTCAAATGCTACATCATTTGGATTATTTGGGAATGGATAATAGGTTTTAACGACTAAAGGAAAATTTGATGGACTTTAAGGAAGTTAAATAAATGCTTTGGTTGCTCGGTTAATTGAGTTGTAGTGTAGTCGATGTACTCATTGATTTAATTTTATTACAAAGGATTCGAGCGTGTGCACTTGGATTGGGACAAAAGATCGATAGTCGGGGACGAACCCAAAAGTGGACGAGCACTCCATATCCAAGTAGGGTGAGCTGTCCCTTCCTTGTTAGAGGTTTTTCTATATGTGGAATGCTCTAGTATAATAATATGTTGCCTGGAAGTATGTTTTTGGTTGTTCATTAGTCGATGCCTCGTGATATCTATGTTTCCATAACTGATAATTACTTATTGCGAAAATCGAGGCTAGACTTGCATGTTGAGATATTGTACCCATCGTATGTTTGTACTTGTGACCTGAAAGTGAATGGGACCTAGACGCGTAGATTCCTAGGGATCCTACAGTGTCGATAACCGTGAACCTCCGGAGGGGGCTGTGCTCCTATGTTTGTCGAGGAAGAGTGAGTACAGACAGTGAACCAGTTATAGGAGACTCAGGGCCAGGAAATGGACACTTTCACCACTTGTAGTCACAAGAACTACAGAGTAGTTGGCCGGTTCTCGAAGGATGAGGAACCGGGTCGGTCACCGATTTGTTTGAGTTTAGCCGGCAGGTAAGTATCTCGGAGCTCCAAATTGTGTGAAGCATACTGCATATGTTTTTTAAAAGAAATAAATGTTTGTGGTTGCCTCTTTTTAAAGTATTTTCGATAAACGTGCACAATATTATGTAGTAAATATTTTTGATTATTATATTATTTTTCAAACCTAGCATGGTTGGGTCAGCCCCTACTAGGCATGCAAGGACGAAAGCTCACTCCTACAATAGTGTGCAGGTTTGAGCACGTGGTCTGGGAGCGTACAGGGGAGGCACATGGCTCGGCTTGGCGTATACTTCTTGACTTTATCAAAAGAAGGTTTTGGTCCCTTGTTGAATTTTGAAATCACTTGTTTGGTTACTTTTTATTTATTTATTTTCCTACTCGTTTACCAAAATTTCGGGAGACCCGTTACCCTGGGGCGCGTCTCTCACACTTGTATTTACTTAGTGATTTGTCATTTTCTGAATTGGGCTCCTATTGCTAGCCCAAAATCCTGTAGCCCACTTTAAATTCCGTTTTTGAAAATATGTTGTCCAGTTGTTAGAATGATTTGTCCAAGAAAGTGTTTTGTAACCCAACAAAATAAACCCAAAAGGCCTTGCGGTTTCGGGTTGATGAGTCATCGGGATGTCATTCGTGACATGTCGGTTTCTCATTGGCTCGGGGTCGTGGCGCTATGGGACCCCCCTCTCGGGTCACCACAGGTATTAACAGGAAATGGGCCACAAACATCTGTGTGGATTAGTTTAAGCAAGTTTGCAGACCTTTTGGAACTAAAATTTCTTTGACTTGTCATGTTTCCTTTCAAACAGTCCACACAATTTTCAAAATCACTAAAGTCTAATGCAGGTGAAATTTCTTGTTTCACTAATTTGTGCAGCCTTTGTTTGAAACATGTCCTATAGCCTTTTGTGCTTTCTTTTAACACCAGCAGTTTTTGAAATATTGAAAACTTGATGATTTTCAAAAGCTGCATTTATGCAATTTATATGCCAGTAACCATCTATCAAGGTAGCATCACCAAAACAAGATGAATTTTCATAGAAATACATAGCCCTATTATTACTTGAAAAGCTGAAAGCATCATCCATTACAAATTGAGAACCAGATATTAGGTTTCTCTTTATTGAAGGAATACAATACACATTATCTAATACCAAAAACATACTTATTCTTAAATACTAATTTGACACTTCCTACAGCTTGAACTGCCACCCTTTGGTCACTTGCAGTGCATACCCTTGTTTCATTCTTCTTTGGGATTGTTTGGCTTGATAATCCCTGTAAAGAATTAACAATATGTATGGGTGAACCAGTGTCAAACCACCATGAACTTTTACTAACAAATGCATGAGACTCTAAATTCGAAATTGATTTTAACAAAAAAGTACATTTGTTGTTCAGCCAATTTTTGAATAAATATTAATAACAATTCATAATATGTTAAAGGAAAAAAACATTATGTGCCTTCATCAAACTTACTGACAAAGAGGGAATTAAGAAATTAGCAATTACATCTCAATCAGCATTTATTGTCATTATTGTAATTGATATTTCCATTGCAATTCTCTCCCTATATAAAGGGACTATCAAATGAAATTAGTAGACCAATTCCCATTTACTTTTACACGTTACCAGCATGAGTCTCTAGCTCTAGCTTCAAAAAAAAAAAAAAAAAAACCAAACCCTCAAAGAAAAAAAACTCTCTTCTTTCTGCTGCCACCCCAAACAAAAACAAACTCCATCGAGACCGGCCTCGTCTCCCGCTCCATTTTGTCTTCCTCCATCGCGCCGTCCGGCTCAAACCTCTAGACTCTCCAATAAGGAGCACCATAGTTGCAGACAGCCAGCGCTCCATGATACACTCAAAGTGAGTGCCAATTTAAACCCTGCATCAGATTGTAGTTAAGAGTAAGTAGGGTATCGTTCTATTCGGGGATTGAGGATGCTCCTGCCATTTAAACGTCAAAGAAAAGAAGAATTAATTACAAATATACAATATATACAAAAATTACAAGTAAAGGGGATTTTCAAAGTATTTGTATTTCTAATCTAATTAAACTAACTACATTGATCGATTCAAACCATGAATTGAGATAGATAAGGGGGAACAAAATATGTATGATGAAGTTAACAATCATTAACACGAAAACCAGTTTTCTAATCAAAAATCACGGATCAAAACATGTAAATAAAGAAATCAATCAAGAACAAAGATGAACGCATACAAAGTTCTTTTTACTTTTCTTAATTAAATTAACTAGATGAATGCACCGTAGTTAACCCTATTAAACATGCAATGCTAGTCATAGAACGCTACTCACGAAAAAAAATATTTAACGCATTAAACACTTAGAAAATTTGATTCATTTAAGCCAAAAACACAAGTTGGAACGCCATACAAGCATGCAAGACTCTTCATTGATTTACCTGAGAATTATAGGTTTTCCACTTAGCAATTAAGACCTAGAGTGCTAGCATATCTTAATCTGGATTCAATTACATGCTCAATATTCTAAGTTTGCAACCAAAGAACACAAAACTCATAAAAAGTGGGATTGAAGCACAAAATCAATGAACTTAAATCATCACATATCAAAATCGCAATTTATGTCTTCTAGAAACCTAAAACGTTTTCATGCTTCATGATTATTGGAAACTAAATATCAAAACATAAACTTTATTCTCACAAAATAACGAAACATCCATTTAAAACAAAAACCTAGAACACTAGTATAATTGTTTTTAACGTTACAAAACAAAGAAACTAAAACCAAAAGATAGAAGGACATGGTTACACTTTTGAAGAGATTCAAGAACGCAAGAAGGTCTTCAAAGGTGGTGGACGTTGATGAGGACTACGGCAAGAAGATGATGGAGCTTGCTTCTTGACTTCAATGCTTGAACAATGGAGAAGATCCGAAACTTTAAGAGAGAGAGAGAGGGGAGGTATATGAATTTGATTATGGGTTTTGAATGATCTCAGAATTTGTGGAATGGATGGACATGTATGGAGGGAGACAGATGGCCAAATGGGGTGAAGGAAGATGTGAAAAACATCCAACATAGGTGAGTATATATGCCTCATCAAAAAGCCCGCTGATCAAGTGAGCCGATGGAGGCCCGCTGGCCCTGAGAGCTTTTAGCCCGGCCCGGCCCGTCAAAAAACCCGCAAAAGCCCGCCTAGGTGGGCGGAGGGCCGGCCCGCCAAAAACCCTCAAAAACCCGGCCCGGCCCGTAAAAGCCCATAAAATATTATATATATGTGTGTGTGTGTGTTTATATATATATGTGTGTGTGTGTTTATATATATATATGTAGATATGTGTGTGTGTTTATAAATAAATATATATATATAGACACATATATATATATATGTGTGTTATATAAATATATATATAGATATATAACACACAAATATATATATCTTATATATATCTATATGTGTCTATATATATATATTTGTGTGTTATATATATATATATAGACACATATAGATATATATATTTGTGTGTTATATATATATATATATATATATATAAACACACACATATATATACATAGATATATATATATATATATCTATATATATATATATAAACACACACAAATGAAAAAACCGACCGTTGGATGAGTTTATTACAATAAATTATGAGTGTGGTAAAAAATTTAGCCAATTTCACCATATTTTCGAATCCGATCGGATTGGTCAACCGATACG
>BDJD01003316.1:195864-247917 GCA_002564525.1 Rosa multiflora | reverse complement strand
AAATAAGGCTAAAATGAGGCACATAATCAATAATATCGTCACACTTTTTTGCTCCTATCATTTTGTTATATATTATTTGTGAAATTTGAGCATGTCCTATAATTTATGTTACTACCTTCTATAATTGTTTTATTTGACATGTTATATAAATTGAGTTTTGCCTTGATAATGAAAATTCATGCGTATTATAAATACATAATTATCGTGATAAAGTATTTTCACATAGCATCGGAAAAAAAAATGTGACCATTATGAATCTTGGTCTTAAACTAAAATCATTTTACCACCCTGCACCTTACACCTAAAATCATTTGTGTCCCCAAACTTCTAATTTGATCACATATGCCCTTATACTCTCCAATATGATCAACCAAAGCCATTAGTAAACTAATTCATTAATTTCTTCATAAATTGGTGATGATGAGAGTCCACTAAGGGTTAGTTTTTAGCTTTGGACATGTAAATAGTGTGTTTCTTGCATGATTGAAGGCCAAAATCTAGTTCGAGTGGACAACACTATACAAAAAAATTGATGGATTAGTTAAGGATTGGTTATAATCAATCACATTAGAGAGTACAAGGGCATAAGTGATCATATTAGAAGTTTAGGGGCACAAATGATATTAGGTATAAAGTTCAGGGTGGTAAAATGTCACGCCCCTGATTTTTACACACATGAAAATCGATATATATAATCCCATAGTTATACATACGTGAAAGTTCAGTCATCAATACAAAATACCTGGAATCTTTTTCCCTTTAAACAAGTACATACTGATGCCCTGAACCCTCAAAGTTAATATACACTCGCTCCATAGAGTTATATATTACACAAGCTTACGAATTAAATTGTCGACAACAAGATAAAACGTAAATGCTCCTCAGAGCTCACTACAACGGAAGTCCAAATAACAGTAAAGTCACAAAATTTGCTTCCTACCGTTTAGCTGCAAGTATGCAACCCCCACTTCAGCCACGATTATCCTGACCTGCAGGATTAACCCCTACACCGTTTGAATGGTGCACCGGGTTGCCACACAGCAAACCTGGTAAGCTTTTGCAAGCCCGTATGAGTAACTCAAACCACACACATCTCACACCAATCACGAGAATAACTCACACGAATCACGTTTAAATCAATAAACAAATCACGGGATAAATCCACACAAATCACGAGATAAACTCAATCAAATCACGTTTAAATCAATAAACAAATCACTGGATAAACCCACACAAATCACGAGATAAACTCACTCAAATCACGTTTAAATCAATAAACAAAGCACGGGATAAACCCACACAAATCACGAGATAAACTCACTCAAATTACGTTTAAATCAATAAACAAAGCACGAGATAAACCCACACAAACACGTTTAAATCAATAAACAAAGCACGGCGGACAGACTAGAGCTCTAACTGATCGTATCCACAAACCCGGCCAAAGGCGTGAAGTCCCGATTTTCCCACCCACAATCACATTTCGTGACCCACGATCCTCGACTCGTAAGTCTTTGGACCCGCGGTATAAATACCAAAACATTAAAGGAGTCACAATGGACCCAAAATGTTACACGAATCTAAAATGAAAGATTCCCCGTAATTGATCCCTATCAATTACTCCCGGTACAAGACCCACATTTAAATAAACCTCCCGCGAACTAAAATGTTCCTCAAATACACAAATCACAACGCTTTTCAAAACAAATCGAAATCAACATTTCCACAATCATTTGTTTTCCAAAAGCCACAACCCAAAACAATAAAAAGCATCATTTCATGCATATTGTTTTCCCAAATCCACAAACCCACCAATACATATATATTTCACGTAAATATATATATGTAGTCATCCGCTAAGGTAATCCTGTTCGTGAATGAACTTCGTAAGATTACTCACCTCGAAATTCCCGCTGCATCTTCACACCACTACACTACTTACAGAATGCACTCTGTCAAGCACCTAATAAGAAAAGTACAGCCTTGATTCAGTCAATGAAACACAAGGAATAACGTTCGAAACCCTAAATCGAACCAAAATTCCCAAAGTGACGCCAATTGAGGCGAAACCACATCCGAGACCACCCAATGTCTCCAGAATACATCTACGATCGATGTGACCAAACCACAAGTCGATCGGACGCTTGAATCCTCACGGAATGAATAATTTCACCGATATGAAACGGCAAAAATCACAACAATTCCATACGAACTCCAAAATTTGCATATTATATATCGAAACGCTCGTATCAACGAGTAGAACATATATAATACCAAAAACAGCCCTATACATGGCCGGAACACCGCCGGAACGCAGCCACAGGCGGTGGCGCACCGCCGCCGGCCAAAACTCAATATTTCACAAAACTCCCAACATCAAAGTTCTTCATCTAAGCATGCTTGTGAACTTTCATAACTAGCTCGAAGTCAGAAAACAAGCATAAAGGGTCGAAAACTACCTCACAAGATGTGAACAGTAATCTGGACTGAGTTGAACCAAGTTTTACGTGAATCGATCCAAACAACCACCAAGAATCGATCAAGGAGGCTGCTCTGAGCTCAACCAAGAAGACTTGAAGCCTCGCCGACGTCGGAACAAGGATTTCCGATCGGGTCCGAAATCCCCAAACTGCACCGTCTTGCAGCGCCGCCATGGAGGAGAATCGGCGCTAGAGGACACCAGAGGGACGACCAGACGAAGGAGACGATCCTATTTGGAAAGTTTCGTCGCCGGAGACCGCCGCAGATCGTCGGAAAAGTCAGGTCGGATAGTCCTGGTTCGGGTCGGGTCAGCCGGATATTTTCAATTCTGAAGGTGCAGCCGAGAGAGAAGAGAGAGGGAAAGAGATATTCCGAAACGGAAATAATGAAAATAGTAAGTTTCCAACTTGGGAAACTTCTATTTATACCAAAATGGAAATTCCTTCCAATGGCTATAACTTTCTCATATGAACTCCGATTCTCGCGTTCTACATATCCACGAACTCGTATCGACCCGTTCCACAACTTTCGTGAAGGAAGTTTTCGGAGAATCCCAATGTATCAAAAGTCAACCTTGAGCCCCTCTCTAAAGTCATACTTTCCGAATAGAAATTCGTCCGAAACACTTCCGCTCAATCCACGAGCCACGAAACCGTCCAATAACCATAACTTAGATTCTGGAAAATCCTCGGAAAATAAATACAAATTTCCGGGGCATCACATAAAATGATTTTAGCTCTAAGATTTAATTCATATTCTTGGAAAATAATTCACGTGGATGTCTTTATGACTGCGTAATTTATATATCTTCTCTCTTGTTTATGTACATGGTTGATCCAACTTGACCTGAATTTGACATTTTTGACTCAGAAGGACTTGAGTACCATCGTTGGGTTTCTGATGTGGAAACTGCCTTTGTGGCGAAAGACTACACTGCCATCATCGTAACTCCCACTGACCCCAAAGACAATGGACCGTCTAACATGGTGAAAGCAAGTGCCTTAATGTTTCTAAGGTGACATTGATCCTAGCTTACGCTGGGAGTACCTTCAGTTGAAGAACACCCAAAGAACTGTGGGATGCCCTTAAGGGACGTTTTGGGAACATTCATGACACTTTGCTCCCAGAACTGACCATTCAGTGGAATAAAATAAGCTTGCTTGACTACAAAAGGGTCAATGACTTCAATAAGGATATGTTGCACCTAAAGGCACGTCTCAATTTCTGTGGAAGAGAACTCACAAAAGATGATATGATCCAAAAGACTCTTTCCACTTTTCCTACTTTAACACTTCTACTAGTGAACCAGTATAGGCTGGAGTATGACAACAAAAGAATCACAACCTTCAATAAACTGATCAACCTACTGCAAGGAGCTAAGAGGCATAATGAGGTTCTTTTGAACAATAATGCCAGGCTCATTGGGACAAAGAAAATTCCTGACGCCAATTATGGCAAAGTGAAAGGTGAAAAGAACCCCAATGCAAATAGGGTTGGACGTGTTGATCCATAACCACGTGGCGACAATGCACCACGTGGAAAGGGACATGGGGGTCGTGGTATGGGCCAGGGAGGCCCTCCTAATGTATGGCACAAAGATGGTGGTGCTGGCCCTAGTAGTCATGGAAACAAGGTGCAAAAGGCACCTAAGAACCCTACAGTAAAAAAGGAAAGAGTTGCCAATGAACCATGCTATAGGTGTGGAATTATTGGGCATTAGTACAAGAATTGCCAAGCAAGGAATAGAGTAGCAGCCACTTACAAGAGGTATAGGGAGTCTAAAGAACAATAGGCTTACTATATGGAAGAAGGAGGCCATGACCCAGACGTCAACCTCACAATTGCAGACTTCAATGGCAACGAGGAACTTGTTCAGTAAACGGATGCTCTCGATTTTGACTGATCTGCTTTATTTATTTATTTTCCAAAGACAGTTGTGAAGGCATAATGCCTCCTTTTTTTTTTTAAATCAGACTATTGCTTGTTCTTAAAGTTTATTTAAATAATGGTTTGATGAATTAGATTTCTGAATAAAAACCTTGATTTGATTATTGTTGGCTTATTAATAAATTTCGGATTTTATTCTGAAGCATTGAATTTATTTGATTTTATTTATTACACATATATACATGGTTCAAAATAGCACTATAGAGATGTAAAGCAATACATCTAGAATTTTTTTAAAAAAAATTATTTATTAGACTGAAAATATTATCATTCTACCTAAAATAGAAATACTCTAAAGAATATGAGATATATTTTTTGAATTTAATAATACCTCCTATTTACTTGTAGGAATGAATTGAGGAGAACTTGAGTGCTTAGTTGATAGTGGGACTACCCACACCATATTAAGGAATAGGCAATTATTCATTGAATTAATAGCCTATAATTCCTTTGTGACTACAATGATTGGATCATCAAAAGTAATAAAGGGGCGAGGAACTGCCAAATTTTTGCTGTCTAACGGCATAATGTTTAAATCACAGACGCTCTGTACGCACCAAGAGCTAATTGAACCTTGTTAAGTTTCAAAGACATTCGTGCCAACGGTTATTATGTAGAAACTCACTGTGAGAATAGAACCGAATACCTTTACATTACCTCTAATGAATGTGGAAGGAAACACATTTTAGAGAAACAAATGAGTCAATCTAGTGGACTGTACCTCACTACTATTCTGATTATTGAATCTTATGCTGCCACCAACAATGAAATGTGGGACACTGACTCATACGCCTGGCATGACCGCTTAGGGCACCTGGTCGTGACATGATGATCCGTATTTTAAAGAACTCACACAAATATCCTTTCTTTCGAGTGAAAAATAAAATGGGACAAAAATCCTCCACACTGCAAGGTGTCGGTCCCAGTACTGCTCAAATGCAGTCATTGCCTTCTAAAGTACCAGAAGCACTACCTCCCTCCCATTATGCCTCATTGACTATTTCAAAGGCACATCACTCGTTTGGCAAAGCCTGCTTTTTAGCAAAAACAGGATCAAGACCGTCCTATGCTAAAGATACAAAACAAAACATTTCATTCTTACAAAGGATACAAGAAGATATCTGTAGATCTATCCATCTAGAATGCGGGCCATTCAAGTACTTTATGGTTATGGTGGATGCTTCGACACGCTGGTCACATGTCATATTATTGTCTACAAGAAATGCTGCATTTGCAAAACCCATAGCACATATTATACGTTTAAGGGCTCACTACCATGATCACCCTATCAAGTCTATAAGGCTTGATAACGCTGGAGAGTTTACATCAAAAGCATTTGATGATTATTGCATGTCTATTGGGATCGATGTAGAGCATCCTGTACCCAATATGCATCCATAAAATGGTCTCGCAGAAGCCACCATCAAAAAGGTATAGATGGTGGCTAGGGAATTGGTTATGCGCACCAACCTGCCTATATCTGCCTGGAGTTATGCAATATTGCACACAGCTTTACTTATTCTTTTCAGACCCACTGCTAGCTAACCATTTTCTACATACCAGTTGGAAATTGGATATGAGTCTGACATTTCACACTTACGCATATTTGGTTGCGCAATATATGTGTCTATTGCGCCCCCACAGCGCACAAAAATGGGTTCTCATAGATGATTAGGTAATTATGTTGGCTACGAATCTCCAACTATTATCTGCTATTTGGAACCCTTGACAGACAATCTTTTTACCGCTAGATTTGCAGATTGTCACTTTGATGAGACAGTCAACTTGTCGTTGGGGGAGATAGGAAAAAGGATTTTCTAAGGGAATGACATGAATTGTCGTGGTTTGTCCCCACTCTGTCTCATTTTAATCCCCGCACTTCACAATGTGACAGTGAAGTGAAAAGAATAATCAATCTTCAGTGTAACGTCCTGAACTTGAACTTACCGGTTTACTAACCATTTAGGCGATAAACAACCTTTACTTTCACTTTTATTGTCGTTTCGGTACTTTTAGTGACCCTAAAAGTTGACTTTTTGTTCGGATCAAAATTTGAGGAAATGTTCTTCATGAAAGTTGTAGAGAACGTTAAACTGAGCTCGTGCATATGTGGTACGTAAAAATCGGAGTTCGTATGTGAAAGATATAAGCGAAATACCAAAATTGTTGTTCTTGGTAGATAGTATAAATTTGAAATTTGTACTGTGGGAGCCCAGTAACTTCCATTTCTCTATCTCTTTCTCTCTCTTTGGCTCACCTCTGCAACTCAGCCATCCGACCACTTGGGGACGAGCCGCGACCACCATTCGCCTCCTCTCCCTTCCGTCGACTCGCCTATGGTGGTGGAACACCATGCCGTGGCCGGAACGCGAGGATCCACTAGCTTAAAGTTTACTGTAGCAAAATGGGTCAACGCCGAGTTCTCCAGATTCCTGTGTTAGGTCCATAATTACCTAGTAATTATTCCCCTAATCTTGCACTTTTGCTTAACCTTTGTGTTTATTTATATCTATTTATTATGTTTTCCTTATCATGCTAGGAAATGATGGAGAAGCATGGAAATGCACTAAAAACTCAACTTTAGCACATTTTCCTACTCCGCTAGGAGAAACCGAGCTAAGCAAGGAAGGAGGAGCGGAAGACTGATCAAATGAACTCCAATTGAGTTGAAACTGTCCAGATCTAGTCTAGACATCCTAAGGATAATTTCGTATGAAGAGTGTAAGAGCTAGTTCGGAGTGGAAGACCTTCAAAAAAATTGTCCCAAGTTTCTGACTAAAAGACGAAAACTGCAAAACCGGACCTGTACGGATTCTGGCCAAAATACAGTGAACTAAGCTCTGAAATTTTAAATGGATAATCTATACTCATGAAGGAACATTTGGTATGCAGAAGTCAAAGGCCAATTCCGAACTCTCGGTAGAGATTCAATTGAAGGAAGAAAGGAGAAGAAAATGCACAAACGGACAAAAATTGGGTCAACGGTGGTCAACGCTGGATTCCAGACATTTCCGGCAGAGTTGGCCGGCCGAAAACACGTGTGGAGGACAAGGAAGAGCTGACTAGGGTTAGAGACTTTAGGTGGGAAGATTTTAGGTCTAGGTTATTTTGAAATTCAAAGTTTGAAAGATGACAAGTGGTCCAATTCTTACACCTTACACCTTTGTCTCCCATTCATTACCTTGTTCCGCTACACAATGACCCTTCTACCCTAACTTTTCTCCTCCACCTAAATATCTATGGGCTTTCTAGGTCATTTCTATGTGGAGTCAAAAACTAGATCCACATTTTGTGCTTACACATTTATCAATCACATCTAGCCCTTCATTCATTTTGATCTCCACCCTTGATTTGAATTGCCTTGGCCTTTAAATAGCCTCTTCTCCCTTCCAAAACCGTGCTCCCCCTTGATCTCCACCCTTGATTTGAATTGACTTGGCCTTTAGAGGAATAAGTATTGATTTATGACTCTACATACAAGGAGGCCAAAATATGGACTAGATACATGGTGAATTTGGCAAAGCAAGGAGGTAACTTGTTCTCTACTTCTCAAGGAATATTTTCGTTGTTGAATGATGTCACAAGTAGATTTTGACCTAGAATCTCTAGCCCTTGCCATTTACTATATAAAGGAGGTTTGTGAAGACGTTAAACACACCACAAAAAATTCAAAATCAAATACACAAAACTCCCCTTTCTCTTCCAAGGTTTCGGCAATTTCAAGAAATTCAAAGTTCAAAACCGTGAGCATCCATCCTCTCCATTCAATCATCCTTGCCATAGCTCTCATCCATTGAACCACCTTTTCAAGCTTCTTGTGTCCTTGAAGATCAAAAAGTGTAACCATGGAACCCTACTTTCTGTTTTCGGTTTTAAACTATGTAAAATGATTACAGTTTCTTATGAATTTCAATTTTGGTTTTCTATTTTGGTTTCTTGTTATGCGATTTCTATGGTCGATGAAAGATTGAATTTAGTTATGTGATTTTCGAATAGTATGAAGCATGTTTTAGGTTTTAGGTTTTCAAAAAGATAAATTGCTATTTCAAAGTGTTCTTGCATGATTGTTAATTTCGAACTTCAATCCCATCTTTTATGTGTTAATTGATCTTTGGATTCATACTTAGGTTTATAAACATGTAATTGAATCTATATTAAGGTGCTAGCTAGTGATTGCATGATTAATAGGGTTAACTATGGTGCGTTCATCTGGTTAATTTAATTAAGGGAAGTAAAAAGAACTTTGTATGCGTTCATCTTTGTTCTTGATCGATTCTATGCTTAAACATATTTTGATTCGTGATTTGATGTTTGAAACCTTGCCAACGTGTTAGTAGTAGTTAATCCTATCTATTTTCGTTCCATTCATTTAATTTCAATTTGATTCTTGGTTTTGATGTGTCACGTGTATATATTTATTTAAGTGTTAGATAAAATAAATTCTAAATCCCCTTATTTATATTTTTCGTGAATAATATATACATATATATATATATATATATATATTCTTTAATTTGTTTTACTAACGTTTTATTTTTCTGGAATTATTTAGGCCCTAATCCCCGGTTGAGAACGATCCATACTTATTCTTACTACATTGATAGGGTTTTAAATTGATATACTAATTTGTATACGTCAATTGTTGGCGCCGTTGCCGGGGATTAAATTCTATTTATGTCTTCATTAATTGCGTTGGAAATTGTTAATATGTAATTAGAATTGTTTTCGAGATTTTTGATTGAGGGTAATTTGTGGGTGTTTGATTTTGATTGGAATAGGTGAAGTCTCTTTTGTTAATATTTACCTAAACCCTTTAAGGGCACCTAGTCCAGGTCCCTTAAAGTTGAGGGCGGTTTTTATTAACACTTGTTGAACTATCTTCACACTTGTGAAATTTCTTATCTTATTAAGTATAGCCTATGTGAGGTGGTGTCTAGAAAAGGGGATAACGTCCATAACGGGGTTTTGAATTCAGAAGTTCATACAATTGGGCTTAAACCACTATGTGGGAGTAGCTCAAGCCAAAATGATTTCTACCTCTTGTGTTCGTCCTCCCCCACCTGGCCATTTCAATAAGGTTGCCCAAAAGATAAGAAAGGAAGCTTGTGTATAGATGACTATACTTGGGCCGCACGTTCAATCAATTGAAAGCTTGTGGTTAAATTTAAATTCTTATGAGTTGCTTGATTTCGTAAATCCACCCCTAAAATTGTAAAAACTTGTTTTATACTTACACCATACTTGTAATTTTCGTAGTATACTTGTAAATTGTATAAATATACGTGTAATTGTATCATTGTTTGTATGTGATGTTAACTTTATAAAATAATTAACTTGTATTTCTTTTATTATATGGTTTACTAACTTATTTAATTTTTCATGTTGTTCAGGATTTCTATGAATGTCCGAGCCTTCTAACATCCTTAGTGCACAAGAGATTGAAGAAAGACTTAAACGTTTGAAGAATCCTCCACAACTTGAGTACAGAAGACCTTCTCTTTTGAATTTCAATTTCCGCGACTTAAGAGTTTGAATCCAAGTCAGCTTCTGATTCCTACTCCAACTAGGATTCCTTTTCCTAGTCAAACTGGGAGAACTTCCATTTCTGCGCCCTTTGTGCTTCCTTAGCCATTTTTGGACTTTGAGACTCCATTTAACCTGTAAAAACACTAACTAAGTTAAATTGATCAAGTTAAAGGAAATAGCTTAGCAAAATATAGCGTTTAATCATTATTAACGTCGCATTTTATGCTCCTATCATTGTGTGAAACATATTTACAAGACTTATTTGTGTGGTCTAAATGCCCTTAAATAAGAAATATGAATACTCGTATGTAGTGTCTTCTCTCATACAACAACAATTAAAGGTTGTGCTAATTTACTTTAAACGACAATTATATGTGGTCGTAAAGAGCATCAGAGGACAATTAAGTGTCATTCTAGGGTAGGTTTGTATGACATTTAAGTGTTGTCTGAAAGGTCTTTAAATTATACGTATGTGATGTTGGAAAATGGTTTAGACAATAGATATCATATTCTTTCTGTTATGTCAGTCTCATTACGACGACAATTTACTGTCGTTTGAGATTATTTAGGCGACAAATATTTGTGGTCTGAATATAAAAAGGACCACTAATAGTACATATTTTATATTGTCTATGATCACGTCCAATCACACTTATTTGTTGTTGTTATACACTTTAGCCAATACTTTCATCTAACTTATGTTGTTGTTTTGCCTTTCAGACTATAATTTTCTGTTGTCCCATTGTTAAAAAGACAATAGACTTCTAATTGGTTTTTGTGTTGTGTCTGTGCAGCTGCAACCACACGTTTTGGTGTGCTTTTGTTGTAGCTTGCAATTTGAGATAACACATATTAGTAGTCCCCTATTACAATTGGTATGCATGCATTCTGGAAAATAAAACTACCCATTCATGAAACCATAAAATCCACATCCAAAATTATTCATTGCAATTTTCATTAATTCACCATTGTCTCAAGTACACAAATTAATTATGAGCATCAGTTCAAAATGGCCCAAATCTACTAATCTGGGCAGCCAACAAAATATATGCATGCAGTACCGCAAGCTAATAAACCAGAAGCACTACACAATCTGGGCAACCAACTAAACAACACAACAAAATAGCTAGTAGTACTGTAAGTCAAAGTCTAGCCTATATATCAACTATGCATGTCCAAAAGCTAATGCTACATATCTCCAACTACTAATTAACCTACACACTAGCTATCTTTAAACTTAAGAACATACTTTGCCTTCTCTGTCCGGACAACATCAACATTCTCCATTGTTTAGTGATTTGCTTTTCTTTCCCACTGCAAGGACAACAAGGACAGTAGCTTAGTCATAGATCACAGTGGATTAATCCAATAAATCAATATTACAGTGGATTAGTTTAATCTTTTAGATTATGAGGATATCTTTTGATGGAAAATCTAGAAGAGCTGATGTAAATATATCTATGAGCATAAGAATGAGTCTTTTATGTCTTCTCGAAGCAAACAAAAGATTATGTTTTCTAAGAATAAGCTAACACTGAAGTATCTATCCTTGCCGCTTACAAAGAAGTCTTCTTCCTTAGTCAACCAAAGTATCTTGTTGAACCTTTCTACATATTCATCTATCTATGATGGTAATATATATGACTGTTAATTTCAGAACTTCAATAACAAGGTTAACCTAAGGAGTGTTCAGCAGTTATATACAACTATGCAACTAATTTCCCTTTGATTAACCATAACCTCTATGATCAACAAAATAAAGAGAAAAATACTATAAACTAATATGATCCTTAGTGGTCTGAGTTCATTGCTATGAGTTATAGTCATCTCAAGTTCTCAAGAGCCCAATATATTTTCCTTAATCAAGCAATGGATCAGCAATTGTTTAATAAAACTACAATGTCATACCTGAAAACACCAATAATAGGAAGTCCCTTCTGAATAGCTACACTTCTCTTCATCAGGAGTACTACTCAAGCACCATCACTTACCTGGCTAGCATTTCCTAGAATAAAAAAATAAGTGAGCTGAATTCACAGTGGTTGATTCATATGCATTAAAGAAGGACAAAAGTCCTGATAAATGAAGATACTATCATGAGTAACAAGCTGCTTGATACTTGAGTGATGAAATACCTATAGTTGTTGTCCCATCCGATTTAAATGCAGCTTCAATTTCGCCAAATCAGTCATGTTTGCATTTGGCCGGATGCCATCACCACATAAATCGTAACATGCCTCTCCTCTCCAGTTTTTGGGTCCACAATCTATGCAAACAAATAATCAACTACCGAAATGTAAACATGGGATGACTGTTTAGACATTCAAAATCTATGCAATGCATTGCTCGCTTTCTCCCTCTCAGTCTCTGTCTGTTTTACACATGGCGCGCATACACACACGCACATCAATGAATATCAGAAACACTTTTATCCTTTTACAAATTTTGTGTGCTCCTAAGAAACATTAAAATATTCAGGGAAACAAAGGTAAGCCAAAGACATGTTGACTCTTTAATGTATCATGATACTAACTTTTTACAAAGGCATTTCAAATTCCAAAGTCCATGAATTCAAGAGCTGGTTGCTTGAATTATGGGATTCATAGTTGAAGGGTTCACAGACTCAAGGATTTATAGAATTATATTAAAAAACTAAGATACAATATATAACTAACAGGATTGAATAAGAACTGCTTACTTGAATTCCAGGATACTTATGTATTAGGGACTTTGGGACTGTTCTAGAGACTTTTTTGATGGGTTCACGATAGGGTGCATACTCTAATATGCAGCAAGTAACGAACATTAGTCCTACCATTCTTCTCACATCCCTAATTTCTCAGAATGTTAGCCAAAAGCAAGTTTTATCTCAGAAAACTTATATTGCCTAGTACGAAGAATTCTGTTAGTAAATATGTCACACTTTTCCTCCTCAACTACTACTCACGATTTTATCTTATTAGCTAAGTCAAAAGTAGTTTAAGAGGGAATACTTAAGATAAATGGAATAACATAGTATGGAAACCCGTTTTGACTAGGGATCTCTATAATTTTCAACCATTGATTTCACCAAGTCCAGGAAGATGGATGAAAGTAAAACACTAACAAGTACACACATTGAACAAGAACTCAACTATTCTTTTTCTGCCTTCAAAACAAAACTGCAAAATAAAATATGTGCAAGACAAATCATCTCAATGTCCTCCACAATAAGCAAATCGCACTCTATTTGAAAAGGAGATATTTTTTATTTTTATTCACCTATCTTTTCACTTGTCAAACACTGTTTTGTTTCTCTGACATATCTATGCAACATAAATCTTCAAGCACTTCAAGGAATGCCATAATAACAATGCCATGTTCCCACAGAACTGTAGAAACTGTTGCTCATGCAACAATATAAAACTAAGTTTGGTCGTAGTATAACTGCACCTAACTCTAAAAACACTTGTAATGTAACTAGGTCATGAGTGCAAGCTAAAACAATAGAAAGAAACCACTTTGGTATGATCAACAAAGTAGACCTTTATCAAAGTACTTGTCAGTCAATCCTTCAGTCTTAGTCATTTAATGTGCATCTACAACATGCTTGAAAACGACATGACTACAACTACTACATCACACCTGATGACTGTCCTGATATGAATAACTGAATATGAAACAGTAAAGTAAAATTAAAACCATTAGCAGTGAAAGCTAAACTGTCCTGATGCGAATAACTGAATATGAAACAGTAAAGTAAAATTAAAACCATTAGCAGTGAAATCGAAGCTATGAGCTAATGAAGGAACTGTTGCTTTGGCTACCTACCTGCGATACTGGATAGGCATATATTACCAGCCTTCCAGATAGCAATCTTACCCGAGCGCGCACACATACACAAGCACATGCAGCAATGAATATTAGACATTTTAGTCTCATACATTTTATTTTTGTTTCTACATTTTCTCTGGACACTTTTTTTTCTTTTATTTGAAAGGAAACAACTTTTTATTGACAAAACAAATACCATAATACAAAGAAGCGAACAAGAAGTCCACATAAGAAAAGAAAGATAGTTTGAGGAACAGAACAAGATGCTCAACTGACAGTAAACATGCTTGCCAATTTAGAATAAGAAATGAAAGAGTGTAATCTTCATACTCCCCAAATATAGAGGCCCAAAGAGAATCCCAAATCTTAACTCTTTCACACAACTCTTCCAACTCCGCACGACCATAGGCTTCAGACGTCCTTTTATTTCTCTAGACCTTGAAAAGAAAAATTAAGCCAGGTCTACTCTTGTTTGCTAACTGCCTAGTCTAGTATGTGCAGTATACAGAAATAAATGCAAATCTTGACAATACATACTCAACTCTCTAAACCGCAAGTTAAGAAATGGCAGTGTTATATATATATATATATATATATATATATATATATATATATAAGAAAAGGCATCATATATATGATTATACATGTGTGATAGCAATTTAGTTTAGTGCAGTGCATTCATATAATGGGATGGCAACACCTCTGTGCATATATTTGTGCAGATTGGTGCTTCTTTAACAAGATGATAGTAATTACAATCATAAATTGCATTAGGAAAAGGAAACGACATGCTTGATCCCTGTTAAGCTTTTCACCAAAGACTCAAGAAATCGACACTTGCAGTAATCATACCATTTACTGGAATCCATATCTCTCACTGTGAGACCAAAATATTGCAATGGCTTCATTCATATATATATATATATATATAGCTATCAGGAAGCTATTCAGTAAACCAAGTTTAGCAATAGAAAAACAAACACCAGTTAAGGTAAAGATCACTTACAGGTAATGTAGGCCAAGCATCCCCCTTGAATCCCTACCAACCTTCTCAGCCTAAGACAATTATATGAATTCTATGAATACTTAGTGTCATCTCCCAGAATTCATCACTAAAATATCCAAATTTGGATTTCTTTGAAAGACCTTAAAATGATGGGAATTCCATAAATCCAAACCTAGAATTAATCAAACGCATCTAAAAATACATAATGAAGCCTTACTAAGGGAATTAGAGCACGAATTTACCTTGGACATCCAAATTAACTTGAAGTTCCTCTTCTTTCCCCCAATTCTCTAACTTCATCCTCCATATCTATCAAAACCCAACGGTGAAATCTGACAAGCACGACAACAACAAACCCTCCTACCTAGTGGCCAAATACCAAAAAGCCCTTAAACAAAACCATTTTTAATTTTTTTTTTCCCTCAATTGTTACATTAATGCAGCTACATCAGCAACTGCTTGAAGGCTAGATCAACATTGCATGTTGACGGTTCTGATGGGAACTATATCTGGATAAAACAGATGGACTATAAACTTTTGACTATAGATAAAACTGAATAGAAGGTGCCCCTTTAAATACCATGTACAATTAAAGACTTACCAAGAAAACCAACATAAAATGCTGCCATCCTGCACTCAATTGCTCTAAGTGAGCCAGGAGCGAGAACTATGCCAACCACTATATCCCCTACTTCACTTGGGTTCAAATTTGTTCTCTCTATAACTGCCTACATAACAAGTACATCACAGATAAATTGACCCTATAGACCTAAGATGAAACATACAAATCCCGAGACTCGACATTCTTTCCTATGAAAATTCAACTGTATGTTTATCTTACCTTCAAAACAGGTGCCAACAAATCATCAGCTAAAGTATCCTTAAAATAGTCTCGCTTTGCTTTGTAAATGGTAGTTCGGTAGGCCCTGTTTAACATGATTTTCAAGGCAATATTAAGTATAGGGAAGGTATAAACATGATCAAAAGACATAGATTGCAAAAGAATAAACAAATTTCTCATTTCAGTTAATTACTCACGCCACAATCACTATATCCTTCCCAGCAAATCCTTTTGTAGCACCAAGTTTCCCTATCAAGGACAACAAAATAGAAGAAACATGTTACAAAACAGAAGAACTATTATCCAAACTCAAAACCCCAAAACCCAAATGAGTTTTAAATGAAAGAAGAAAGACAACTCTGCTTGTTGCTGGGGAGGTCCACTAATCCGATCGCGAAAGATGAAGTAGAGGCTAAGAAGAAGAAGGAGAGACCAAGAAGAATCGAGAGAGTGAGAAGATGAAGGAGGGAGGAGAGAGTGAAAATCGAGATCTTAGAGAGCTGAGTGAGAAGGAGAGAGGCTGGTGTTCGAGTTTTCCACTTTCGTTGGTTCTAGGTCGAGCTGAGTGAGCAAGAGAGAGCGCGCGGGCTGGTGTTGGAGTGAGAAGGACAGAAAATGATTTAATTGCGAGGGATCTATGTAAAAAAGCACAAGTCAAAATAACTTCGAAAATTTTAAAACAAGCTCTACACTCAGTTGACATTTAAATGTTGTCTAAATGTCACAACATTTTCTAGTCAACTAGAGTTCGGTTATTTGAGAGGGAAAAGTACCTGATCAAATTTTGGATATCCCTCCACATTTGAGATAGGAAATCATCATCTTTTACAACAACAGAAATGTGTTGTCTGAATGCTGACCATTTTTTCAAATTGAATGAGTATGGTTCTAGTCTATATTCAGACAACAAAAAAAAAATTTATGTCGTCTGAAAAACTCAGATGACAGAAAACAATTATGTCATCTGAAGTATGTCGTCTGAAGCACATTATGGCATAGTGTGATGTTCTTGGCTAAAATCTAACATAAAGATAGTTTAGATCATTTTTGGAACTGACTGACTTGGGTTTTAGGGTGTTTTCCATGGCTAGCGTTATAGAGATCTCGAGCAGTGAGGATTCCGGGTCTGACGTGTCACTCAGCGGTTCAGATAGGATATTTATTGACTCGTTACGTCTGTCTGCCCCTGCAGGAACCTCACTGTCCGAACGGCTAAACATCGAGCCACTATAGACCATGCCCTGGGAAGTAGCAATGGGTCGTGTTGGGTATCCAGAGAGTTCTAGGGCAAGGGAGGAAACTGCCACCTGCAAGCGACGTGAGGTGAGGCTAGCTAGTAATAGCACCACTAGTGGTTCTGCTGATGGGGGAGAGGCTGGCAGGGAAGAGATAGAGTCAGCCTGGGTCCTTTGTGACGGTACTCCAGTTGACAAGGCTGGAGGGGCAATGACTGTGGCCGCAGTTAATGTCTGAAGCGGGTGTTTCTCCTCCCTGGTGTGGTGAAGCTGCGCCCTCCAACTATTGATGAGAAGGTTTCCATTCTGCCAATGGGGTATGCTGTCGTTCACGAGCCCATCTTCTGCGAAGGTGTCACCTTTCCGCTACTGCCCAACCTTCAGATCTTGGTATGAGAATTTGACCTCGCCTTCAGGCAAATTTGCTCCAACATGTGGATGCTGTTGTTGGCACTCAACTCACTCTGGCGCCTGTCCGGTTGTGAAGGTCCGACCGTGGTGGAGGTGTTACAATTCTACGAATTGGTTTACGTGAGGCGTTAGGATTGTAACGGGCAGGTGAATCTCAGTCGCAGGCAGGGGGCACCCAAATTGATAGAGAATTTGAAAGACTCGATGTCTCCCTGGCGAGCGACCTTCTGTGTTGCGACCTTGGGGTGGGAGTATGACGAGGGGGTGAATGAAGGGGCACCGAAATTTAGGATTAAGTTGGAGTTTCAGCCAATCCGAGGTTGTTGCTAGTCTCTGCTGACCAACCTTGGCGGTTTTTGTTTGTATACTGCCCTAGTTAATTTTTTTTTCCCACTGCTTCTGTTTGTGTAGTGGGCCTGCGTTTCAATTTGACGTGAGAGGAGCAGTGCCGCTTAGCTAGGATAAAAGGGTGTTGGCGGAACCGCAACTTGCTTGACCTTCGCCTGCTCACCGGTTGGGAGTTTTTGGTCAATCTACAGTTGGAACGCGCCATTGGTAAGTATCTCCCTCCAACTTGTGCCTTTCTTAATTAGTTCCATGATGACTAGCATTGTGCTCATTCAGATTCACCGCCAGGTAACAAAGTCAGTCGTGAGCCATTTGACAAGGCTATGGATCGCGTGGAGATGCAGAATTTCCTGGAGGACATGTACTCCGCCGGGCTCAACGCCAAGCAAACGTTGTTGACCCGCAGACACGGGCTTTGAGCCAGGAGGAGGCTGAAGGTGTGATGCCAATGCCGCATCACTCACATCTTGGCGCCTTTGGTCAGTCTGTGGTGCAGG
Organism: Rosa multiflora; assembly: GCA_002564525.1. Taxonomy (NCBI): domain Eukaryota; kingdom Viridiplantae; phylum Streptophyta; class Magnoliopsida; order Rosales; family Rosaceae; genus Rosa; species Rosa multiflora. Next base: position 229,812 of record BDJD01003316.1, on the reverse strand, counting down.
AGGGGCCTGGCCCTAGGAGTAGGGCCACTGGGGGGAGTAAATCTAGTACCGCTCAGGGCAGAGTGAGAGAAAAGGTGCTCGCTCACCGTGAGCCCCAGAAGGAGCAGGTGGTGGAGCTAGAGCAGCAGGTAGTGATTGAGGGGTTAGAGCCTCAGGAGCCGCCGAGGCCTATCGTCGAGGGTGTCGCCCCGGGTGGCGTCCATGAGAAGAGGCATCAGAATGACGTCGATGAAAGTGAAGAGGCCTTCGAAGCCGTGCGGATCAGGGCACGTCATTAGAGGCCGAAGAAGGCCAAGCATCTTCGCGACCCGTGACTGTTGCTGTCGCCGGGGAAGGGCCAAGTAGGGGGTTGGACTCTTTCGCTGCCTACGCAGAGTTTTTGACCGATGCAGAGCGGGAGTTCATCTTCCATCTCTGTGAGCAGCTCATGTTTGGCGGGCTAGATGGGACTGTTCGTTCGACTGCCGTTTAGCAATAGTCGTTCAGTTCGGCAATTGGGCACCTGTCCGTTGGGCTGTACGAGCTGTTCCTGGCAGCATCAAAGCAACCTCAGGTTGAGCGACAGCTGAGGGAGGAGATTGAAGGTCTCCAGAGGGAGTTGGGGGAGAAACAAGACAAGTTGGTGGAGGTCGTGCGGCACTTGACCAAGGCAGAGTGTGACGCAGCGGATGCCCGCATCAAGTTGAGCGTCGCAATTGATCGGGACCTTGAGCGGAACGACCACGTATGTATCCTGGCTGGAGCAAGATATAGCTCTATTAAAGGACTAGTTGGCAGCGAAGGGTAAGAGGGTTGAGATCCTTCAGCGGGAGTTTGCCACCATGTCCGAGGAGCTGAAGAAGTTGGAGGGCGAGGTTGCCCGGCTAGGAGATGAGAGGAGTCATGCAGAGGCCGCTGCCGTGGAATCATACAAGCAGTTTGCGGCGTACAAGCAAGCCCTGACGGAGGTAGCGAAGACTGGTGCTGTCGCCAACCTGGAGCAGCTGAACAAGAAAGGCGTCATTGACTGGGTCAAAGCGTCTCAGCCTGACGGTAAGTCGGCCCAGTCACCTGAGCCGGCAGGTGGGCCTGCCACTGATCAGAGGGATGGTGTACACTCTAGTAGTAGAGAGAGCGATCATGGTCCGGCGGACGACTCTCAGCAGACTCTAGTGCCTACCTAGTCTGAAGTCTCCTGGGCCAACGTCCTGGAGGCCCATACTCGGGCGAATGGCACCATTTTGACGCTGAGCCCTACCGCCCATGGCTCTGATCTGACCAGCCCCCAATTGCAGGTGAAGATGTTGCTGTTGCTCCCGACAATCCCTAAAGACTGCCCTGGCCTTGTAGTTATTATTGTTATTATTTTTTTTTTTTGCTGCTGCTGAGGCGTATTGTAATTTGACAATATTTTTGGGCGGGGAGTCCCGACCTTAAATATATGAAGTATTGTTTCTCTAAAATTGTGCCAAGTGTGTGATTGTTGCTGATAACTTGCTTATGTTATGAATGTCCTTGTACTGCTAGAGTTTTGATTTGAGCTTTTGTTAATCAATGAAACATTAAAGGAATTAAAATTGATCCAAGTGCACGATGTAGTGGACGTGGTCCGCTGAACATTGTTGGCGGTGCCAGTTGACTTTTTTGTGCTAGACTTGGTGACAATGGTTTGAATAATTCCTCGTTTCATTGATAGCTGAGAGACCAGTGTTTACAAAAGAAGAGTTGTACCCATTAGGAAGCTTCCCTTAGCTAAATATTGAACAAACATTTAGCTAAGTCAAGCTGCTCTTGGGTAGCAGTAGGACTACTTGTAATAATACCGAAGGTGTTCGGTATTCCAAGGGTGGGTCGTGGTGACACCATCCTTGTCCATTAAGTAGAAGGTGCTGGGGCTGGTGACTTCCACAATTTTATATGGTCCTTCCCAAGTTGGGCGGAGTGCCGTTGGCACTTCCTTCATGACCCAGTCCCCCAGTTGAAGGTTCCAGGCTTTGACTCTGGTGTTGTAGAAATGCGATACCCTCTATTTTTTTTTGCAAGTTGTGCAAGTGGGCCTTGCGACGCTTCTCCTCGAGGAGATCCTTGTCGAGGTTGATACCTTCGCTGTTGGTCTCGGAGTAGTAGCCTTCGACCCTAGTGATAGGTTGGGTGACCTCGATGGGTAGGACGGCCTCGGTTCCAAACATCATACAGAAAGGTGTTTCACTGGTAGCGGAGGTTGGGGTTGTCCTGATGGCCGAGAGAACCTCCGGGAGTTTCTCCACCCACAGTCCCTTGGCGTCATCGATTTTGTTTTTTAGCAGCTTCTTGATTATCTTGTTTGCTGCCTCAACTTGGTCGTTGGTTTGGGTGTGAGCGACAGATGAAAAACTCATCTTGGTGCCCAGGTTAACTATGAAAGATATGAGCTCCTTATTGTTGAACTGTGTTCTGTTGTCTGTGATGATGGTGTGAGGGACGCCGTAGCGGCAGTAGATCTTCTTCCAGAGGAAGTGAGTGACCTTAGCGGTGGTTATTGCTATCAGCAGTTCCGCTTCAATCCACTTGTTGTTGTAGTCGATGGCAACAATTTAGTAGTTGGTAATTTGTCAAGTAGGTCGAGGCCCTAAGTGGAGTGGATCCATGGGCTGATGATGATCGGAGGGGCTCTGCTGGGGCATGAGGTAGGTCAGCATATTGTTGACACTTGTGGCAAGATTTTGAGACTTGTCTGGCGTCATCGCTGAGCGTGGGCCAAAAGTACCCCTGTCGCATTGTGCGGTTTGCCAATGACCTAGCGCTTGAGTGATTGCCACACTCCCCAGCATGTATCATTGATAGAATGACCTTGCCCTCTTCCGGGGTCAGACACCGGAGGTTGGGATGGGTGAACCCTTGGTGGTAAAGTTAACAGTTTTGTATGTTGTAGCAGGTTTCCCTCCGCTTGAGTTGCCGCACTTCTACCTTGTCGGTTGGAAGCGTTCCATTGCGCTTGTACTCAATTATCTCATCCATCCAGCTGGGGTTGACCTTAATGTTGAAAATCTCTGCTAGGGTCCTTGTGATGCTTGGCTTGTCAAGGCATTCCACCCTTGTGTCAGCTGGACTTTGGTATGGTTGAGCAGTTGCCAATCTTGCCAGAGAGTCTGTCTTGACGTTTTTTTCTCTGGGATATGTGTGATGGTGTGGAATTTGAACTTCCTGAGAAGTGTTGTGATGTATCCCAAGTATGCCACTGACTGTTTATCTTTGGCCTGGAAGGTGTCATTGACTTGGTTGACAACTAGCTGGGAGTCGCTGAATATGTTGACGCTCTCAGCACCTGAGTCAATGGCGAGGAGTAGGCCTGCAATGAGTGCTTCATACTTCACCATGTTGTTGGAGGCCGTGAAATTGAATTTCAGCGCGTACTCCACGTTTAGTCCCCCTGGCCCTGTAAAGATATATAATGCCAGCGCCACAAGGCTTGGCACAGGCGGAGCCATCCACATACGTGGAGGTTCCAGTCTGACTGTTGTTTGGGTGCTGCCTCCTCAGCGGTTGTCATGGCAGTGTCGCCCCCTTCTTTCCTAGGGTTGGGTTTGTCTTAACAGTCGGTGAGTTTAGCGATGAAGTCCGCTACTGCCTGACCCTTCATAGCAGTACGTGGCTTGTACTCAATATTGAACTCGCTGAGCTCGATAGCCCATTTGCTGCATGACCTGCCTTAGCGGCTGATTTGTCAAGACATGGATTGTGTGGGTTTAGAAATACTGGCGGAGACGTCTAGCGACAACAATTAAGGCTAGAGAGAGCTGCTCCAGAGGGGGATTTCTTGTCTCTGCCTCGTTCGTGCCCCTATCGACGTAGAAGACTGGGAGCTCCTCCTGTCCTTCTCGACGCACAATGGCGTAGCTTACCGCTGATAGGGATATCGCTAGATATATGTATAGTATCTTACCCTGCATAGGCGTGGAGAGAAGTGGGACTGCCGCCAAATGCTCCTTCAGATTTTGGAATGTCGTCTTGCATTCTGGGGTCCACTCAATCACTTTCTTGTGGGTCTACTTCAGAACTTTGAAAAATAGGAGACACCTATCGGTGAGCCTAGAGATGAACCTAGAGAGGGCTGTTAGCTTGCCCTGGAGGCTCTGCAAATGCATCTTCCACACTGGGGTTTTCATATTTAGGATGGCTTACACCTTGTCAGGGTTAGCCTCTATGCCCCGTTCACTAACAATGTAACCCAGGAATTTGCTGGCGGTGACGCCAAAGAAATATTTTTCTCTGTTAAGGCGCATACCTTAGGCCAAGAAAATAGCGAATATTATGCGGAGGTTTGCCACGTGTCCTCTGGCCTTGATGCTTTTGACCAACATGTCATCCACGTAGACCTCTATTATCTTGCCGAGATGCTCAGCGAACATGGCGTTCATCAACCGATGGTAGGTTGCGCCGGCGTTCTTCAAACTGAAAGGCAAGACATTGTAACAGTATAAGCCCTTGTCGGTTGTGAAGGTGGTGCATTCTTGGTCGCCGGGATGCATCTTGATCTGATTATACTAAGAGAAGGCATCCATCTTGCTTAGCAGCTCATGCCCTGCTGTTGCATCGACTAGTTGATCATTGCGGGGTAGCGGGAAGCTATCCTTGGGACATGCCTTGTTGAGACCTTTAAAATCTAGGCACATCCGCCACTTGCTGCTAGGCTTTTTTACCATGACCAAGTTAGAAATCCACTGGGGATAGTTGACTTGGCGAATGAATCTGATGCCCTGTAGCTTTGTGATCTCTTCTCTGATTGCTTGATACCGCTCTTCGTCAAAGGCCCTTCCCTTTTGCTTTATGGGGTAAAAAGATGGTTTAATGCTCAACTTGTGGGTAATGATCTCGGGGGAGATGCCTGGTATGTCAGCGTAAGACTATGCGAAGACGGTGGTGTTGTCTCGGAGGAATTGAGTGAGTTCTGCCGCTATCTTTGGGGCTAGCTGAGCGCCGATGTCGACCGTCCGCTCAGGATGTTCATTAGAGATGCTGATAACCTGCAAGGATGTTTCTGGGTTGACAGGTTCCTTCTTTACATAATTCTCCTCGCAGTCCTTAGGGTCTTCAATTACATCCGTCAATGGCACATGGTTTCCCACCGTTAGGATCTCATGGCAACGTGTTGAACGTGCCACAGTAGTTGAATAGCATTCTCATGCCAACTGTTGACTTCCCTTTACACAGCCCATGCCGTTGGGTGTAGGAAACTTCATGAGAAGCATATATCCGGCGATGATGCACTTTAGCTTGTTGAGCATTGGTCGACCGATGATGGGGTTATATAAACTGAAGTAGTCGACAATAATGAATTTTGTATATATCTCCGCTGTGCATGGGCTGGCGCCGATGGTGAGGCGCATGTAGTCAGAACCCAGTGGATGTGTGACGTCGCCGGAGAAGCTGAGCAGGGGCTCGAGATCTTCGAGCAATTTTCTATTCTGCTGGAGTTGGTTATAGCAGCCGTTGAAGATTACATTGACAGCGGATCCACCGTCAACGTGATATGCTCAAAGCAAGCATATAATTTAGCCCTTTAAACATCATTAGTAGTATAAGCAAATAGGGATCGTTCTATTCCGGGGATTGAGGGTACACCTGTCAATGTAGGACAATTTAAACAATTAAAATAAAAAAAAAACAAAGTATAATATTTACACAATATAAACACCATGTACGAAATTAGGGGGGTTTTAGGGTTTGTGGTTTTCGAAAATTAAAAAAAAAAAAGAATTAAAACTAAGTATAAACAAAAACACAAATACAAGAGTGAAATGTAAGAAACAAAGATTAAAACCAAGTTTATCATTGAATTTGAATCAATTTTACATTGTTCTTCCAAGTCATGTGAAAGGAGTTGATCATGTGAAACATTCGAAAGCAAACGATTTCCCATATTTTACTTTTCAATGCTAATTAATCTAAATGAAAGCACATAGATTAATCCTATCAAACATGTAATCAAACCCTAGAAAGCTAGTCAATCATACATGTTCAACGCAAGAAGTTCAAAGAAAGGCTATCAACTCAAGTGTACAACATAGTATGAATAAGTTCACCTACTTGCAATCCTCTTCAATTGAATTCGATTTTTGTCCAAAACCTTTACTAGTTTCGAATTAAGTTCACAAAACAATAAGTTGAATCATGTTCTTAAATCTAGCACCATTCATATCAAAACCCTAAGTGTTTCGAACCACATAAAATTAAAATACAAAAGTTATCTATAAAGCAAATTCAATCGAACAATCACACATAAGCAACTTTGGAATCACAACATAAGAAACGAAATCTTCATTCAATCATAAAATTTCAGAACATAAACCTTGTTCAAACATAAATGTCAACTAGAAACAATTCTCACGAAACAAAGCAAGCTTACAAAGAAAGAGGTTGAATTACACCGTGAGATGGGGATGGGGATGAAGGATGAAACGTTTGGAATCTTGAATCTCGAAAGCAAGCTTCAAGGTGGAGGATGGATGATGATGCTCACGGCTCCTTCTTCTTCTTCTTCTTCCTTGCTTGAAACGTTGAATGCACTAGAGGATGGAGAGAGCTTTCGCGTAGAGAGAATTTTCTGAATTGTAAGGTGGTGTCTTGAGACGTCTAGGGTGCTTCTATATATAGGGAACGACAAACTTGGTCTCCAAGCCGTGAATTTCTGATTTATTTCTCAAGGAATTAAATTAATAATTCCACATGCCTTCCACCAATGAGAAATTGCCAAATAAGCCCTAGTGTGTCATCCAACCAATCACAAAACTCCAAGAAGATACCCTAATATATTCTTGCCGAAATCCCTTGAATATTTTCTGATTTTCTCCTTGATATTTCGGCCAAAGCATGCTTAGGGTTTCTAGGAATGCATTTTTTCCATAAACTTCACCCTAGAAAATCTCTTGCGTAATCTTTTATTTCCTCTTGATTTTCACGCCACTTTCTCTCTCTCCCCTTTGGTTTTCACGGCAACACATCCCTAGGGTTTGCTTCTTGCGTCCCAAACCCTAATGTCATGGGCTTTGATGGGCCTTGATCCATTTTGCCGAAAATCCAAAGATTCTCATCTTCCAACGCAAAACACATTATTTTTCCATTTCTTTTTCATGGTTGCGTTGGAAACTTGCTAGGGAAGCCTTCCTCCATTTCGCAGGATTTCCTAATTGGACAAGGAAAGCTTATTTCTTCATTTCTGCTCAATTGTGTGGACCGTTTTCTCTCATATTCGTTCGTCTTGATATTCGCAAGCTCCTCTTTCCATTCGTGGGTTCATTTCCACTTTTTAGCTCGGAGGTCCTGAAAATAGAAACTAAAATGAGAAATAGAAACTTACTAAAAATGAAAAATAGAAACTTTCCTAAACTAAAAATGGAAACTTTCTAGAAATGAGAAATGAAAACTACAAAAATGGAAACTTTCTACAATAAGGAACTTTCCCAATCAAAGAATGGAAACTTTCCTAAACAGGGATTTTTCAAGGAAATGGAGCAGAAAAATGTAGGGAAATGCAGTTAAAACGTCGCATTAAAATGCTCCTATCACAACGAGGACCCTTCCTACAGACCATTTGTCAAGTATGGCGTCGATCAAGAATTGATAGTTGTGGGGGAGATGTACTTCGCGCTCTTCCTCTTCAGAGAAGGTGATGGGTTCCCACCCAGATTTAGGTAGTTTAGCATATCTCTCATAGCGGATGTTGCAAACTTCCTTAGGGTGGTTAGCGCACGCATAACGCTTTCTTGCCCTATGAGACATGTTGGTGATTGGAGCACCACTGTCGATGGTGTTAATCAGGCGTATTGGCTTGATGTTGGAGACCACCGATGGCGGCTACCGCACCTTGAACTGTTCCAACTTGCCATCCCGATACAAAGTCTCAATCGCTGTTTTGAGAGCGTTGCAGTTGTTGTTGTTGTGACCACTGTCCTTGAGGTATTTGCACCACTTTCCAGTGTTTCTTGGCTTGCCGACCCTTGGGTATTTTCTCGGGGGTGGCGGTGGGATTTTATCTTTGCACTCATCATATATCTCCTTATATGAAGCTGTGAGGCCAGTGAATACTACGTACCGCTGAGAGGATTCATTCTGTTTGTTACGATTGTCCCTGTGGGATGAGCAGTTGCCCTTATGGTAGTGTTGGTCTTTTTGCCGCTTACTCTGGTAGTTGCCATGTTGCCACTCTCTCTTCTTATCATTTGGAGGTGGAGTAGAGGTTTTACTAGCAGTTTCCTGTTGGCTGGAAGAAGGCTGACTGGGTTTTACAGCGTTGGCGGGGGTGGTAGGGTTTCTCTATATGTGATTAATTCTGCTTGTGGGTGAAGGACGACCTCGCCCATCACGAGGTCATATGAGGCATTTGGATGGTTGTAGTTGAGATGATAGAGAAATGGCCCCTTCAGAAATCCTTGCTTAAAGGCTGCCAAAGCCATTGTTTTGTCCAAGTCACGGCGCTGAGATGTCGCCGCCCTCCACCTAGTAACGAATGCCTTTAGTGTTTCCTCTGTGCCCTGCTTGACGTTGAACAGCTGGCTTGTGTTGTGATGTCCCGCGGCTAGTAGGATGAACCGTGATAAGAAGATGTTCGACAGTGCATGAAAGGAGTCTATGGATCCTTGCAGACATTCGAAGAACCAGCTCATGACTTCACTATCCAACGTTTCACTGAACAAGTGGCAGAGAGTGGCATCATCAAACCCCTTATTGTTGGTTACCTTTTTGAAGGTGTCCATGTGGACGAAGGGGTCCGTCAGTCCGCTGTATTGTGGCATTTTTGGTGTTTTTACATGCGCCGGCCTGACGGCCTATAGAATCCTGGTGGTGATCAATGGCCCAGGCCTTGATGTGAACAAAGGGTTTTGTGTCGGCGGTGGGGCGCTTGCCTCTACTCGGGCCAGCTGTTGGGAGCATCACGAGTATGAAAACTATGTGCAAATTTGTGTATGATGTGCCCTACTCCCAAGTATAGGAGGTCAAGTTTTAGTGAAGGGAAAGTGTGAGTATCGTACCCAAGGGATTGAGTAACTCTACCCTAACTAGATCACCATGAAAAGAAACCTAGAAAAAACACATGTGAGTCTATCTTTTTACAAATTAATAGTCTCGGCCCTTTGGAAGCCAAAACTATCAATAATGATATTTACAATGGTAAAGTGGTGAATCGGCTTGGTTAATTTTAATTTTAATGCGAACAAATTAAAAGTACACAAAAATAAAGTATTCAAATAAAAATAGAGATTTTGATATAAGAGAGAAATAGAGGCTTAGGCATCACACCTAGCCTTACTCATGCACACAATATAACCCAATTTAATGTAACAACATGTTTTGATAAATTTCCCCTTAGTGCTTTGATGAAGCTACCAAGAAACCAACTAGTCATGCAATTTTAACGATCTCTTCCGAAGCAAAGCTAAATTACACAACCTTTATACCATTCAAATCTTCCGGATTATAAATGGCCTATGGTGCCATGAGCCTAAATTCTTCCGGAATCTAAACTCACAACATCATGCTTTAATTTAAAGGTAAGAAAGTCAAGCAACTTAGTTCTTCCCGTAGGAATAAGCTAAGCCACCACCTATTTGGCTACACATGCTCAAGGACTCAAGAGTTTATCAAGTTCATGTTTCTGATTCATTAACTTCCTAAAGCATGCTTCTAGGTGATAAATCTATGAACACACTTAGGATACATTAAAGTATAGTAGCCAAAAGATTCAAAACATGCATAAACATCAAATAACATAAAGATTACATTGTTTTGTGCACAAGTAAGCCCTAGCCCCAAATTCAATTACTCACAACTCATATTTACACAACTACAAGCCATAAACATCATAAATAAAAAATAAAATAGAGCAAAGAGTGGAGAACAAGTGATATACCCATGGGTTTGACTCTATTTGGAGCCAAACCAATAGAACAAGATGTCTCCCTTGTCTCCTAGATGCTATATGAGAAGAGAAAAGCTTCAAAGTATAGGGATTTCGGTTTCTAGAACCTAAATCACTATACAAATCCACAAAATCTCAAGAACAAAGTAAGAACAAGGCTTGAATGTGTGAGAAACAAGAGAAGTGATTGATCAAAGTGTGTAGAAACTTCAGTTTTGGTGAAACCCAAGTGGCAAACTATGAACTAAAACTCAAAACTAGAGAGAAACTATGCTAGAACTAGAGAAAAGAGAGATTTTGATGTTGCAAAGTGAGAGAGTAAAAGGGTGAACGGTTTTGGGGAGAGAAAATGGGCTATTTAAAGGCCAAGGCAATTCAAATCAAGGGTGGAGATCAAAAGGAATGAAGGGCTAGATTTAATTGACAAATGTGTAAGCACAAAATGTGGATCAATTTTTAACTCTACATAGAAATGACCTAGAAAGCCCATAGATATTTTGGTGAAGGATAAAAAGTAAGGGTAGAAGGGTCATAGTGTAGGAGAACAAGGTAATAAATATGAGACAAAGGTGTAAGGTGTAAGAATTGGATCACTTGTCATCTTTCAACTTTTGAATTTCAAAATAACCTAGACCTAAAGTCTTCCCACCTAAAGTCTTCCCACCTAAAGTCTCTAACCCTAATCAGCTCTTTCCTTTCCTCCACCCATGTTCTTGGCCGGCCAACTAGGCCGGAAAAGTCCGAAATCCGGCGTTGACCACCGTTGACCTATTTCTTTGTCCGTTTGTGCATTTTCTTCTCCTTTCTTTCTTCAATTGAATCTCCACTGAAGGTTCCGAATTGGCCTTTGACATTTTCATACCGAATGTTACTCCATGAGTTTAGATCATCCAAGTAAAATTTCAGAGCTTAGTTTGCTGTGGTTTGGCCGGAAATGCTGCCGGAATACGTACAGGTCCGGTTTTGCAGTTTTCATCTTTTAGTCAGAAATTTGTGCCTATCTTTTGAAGCTCTTCTACTCCGAACTAGCTCTTGTACTCTTCATAATAAATTATCGTTAGGATGTATAGAATGGATATGAAAAGTTTCAACTCATTTGAAGTCCATTTGGTCAGCCTGCCGCTGCTCCTTCCTTGCCTAGCTCGGTTTCTCCTAGCAGGAGTAGGAAAATGTGCTAAAGTTGACTTTTTAGTGCATTTCCAAGCTTCTCCATCATTTCCTAGCATGATAAGGAAAACATAATAAATAAATATAAATAAACACAAAGGTTAAGCAAAAGTGCAAGATTAGGGGAATAATTAGTAGGTAATTATGGACCTAACACCAGCCTTTGCTCTAATTGTTGCATTCTTTTGAGGATTAGGGCGGTTGCATCACCAGCAGGCCTATTTTGGGTGTTCCGCTGCACCAGCTCCCCCTAGGAGCAGGCATATTGCCTTCAGTTCTTGCTCTGGTTGCGGAGTGGTTAGTGTGTGGTCATGACTCTACCGATTTCTCCAACATCAACTGTGGTGGGGGTGGCAGACCCATTCTCAATTTTTCAGAAGGGTTTAGCGGTACTTGCATCTGTATGATTGGTGCGGGTACCAATTCTCTGGCACTAGGTTGACTACGTCTAGTACTCTACGATTATTCGCTCTGTGCTGGGTTAGCGTTTACCTCCAGCGCCTTTTTTAGTTCGTCGAACCTTGACATCAGAGTGACCACCTGCTTTTGGGCCTCAACCTTCTCTCTGCGCTCCTATTTGCTCTCTCTGTTAGCCTTGTGGAGGTCCGCTAGTGCCAACTCATACATAGCGGAAAGATCCTGAACAGGCTGGCTGCTGTTGCTGCCTGGGTGAGTTTCCGCTGGAGTTTCCGTTCGTGGAACCTGGGGAGTGTCTTGAGGTTCCCCTCCTGGGTTGATTGGAGTGTTAAATAATGTGCGGTTAATGTTGACCGCTGGGTTGGCGGGCTGGTCCGCTTGCTCCTCAACATTTCCCCCACTACCGTTAGTCATGATGGTTGTGGCGGGATGACCTTTTGCTCAAGGATTCCAGCAGACGGCGCCAATGTTACTATCTAAGATTTAGCAGTAGCCAAATCTTGGTTAACGCTGGTCCGATGGGCGGACCGCTACTTGGGATGCTTTGATGACCTCCGCTATCTATCAAATGAAATACAGAGGGTGTTAAAGGGAGACCACGCTGGGCGGTCTTCTCTTCTCCGATGCCTAAGTTAGTCAATGTATTTATGTTGACAGAATAATAGTAGGTAAGTAGTAAATGCGTGATTAATGAGGAGAGAGGAGTCTACCTTTTATAGGTGGGGAAGAGACTGATCTCTTCCTTGTTTTCGATATGGGACTGATATGCTTCAATTCTCAGATTCTGATGCTTCAGCGAGGCTGTATTGGCGCGGTTGGAGGTGATCTGGGGGTGAGCAGGGGCTCAGGCGGTAGCCTGCTTAGCAGTGTTTCCGTAGGTCACAGCGTTGGTGATCGTCGGTACCGCTGGCGGTAGTATGAGCCACGCTCATTATGGCTAATTATGCTTGGCAAATGCTCATGCAAGTACAACGTACATCCAAAAGATACTCAGGCGATTTAACATGGACAAAGCGTATCCTACTAGCACTCCCGTTATAGGTCGAAGTTTGGATGCAAAGAAAGATCCATTTCATCCAAAGGAAGATGATGAAGAGGTGTTGGGAGCTGAAATTCCCTATCTAAGTGCAATATGCCCATTATTGTACTTAGCCCAATGCACAAGACCAGACATTGCATTCTCAGTGAACTTGTTTGCTAGATTTAGCTCAGAGCTAACGCAGCGTCATTGAAATGGTATCAGGAACATTTTTTGATATCTAAAAGGAACCATTGACTTGGGACTGTTCTTTCCCTACAGAGAGACAAGAGGGGCCGCAGATGGAACTGCAATCCCTAAAGAAAATGTTGATGGCGAAAGCACCACTCACTACACTGAAACCCCAAATAATATTGTTTTGGTTGGTTTTGTTGATGCTGGGTACCTCTCTGACCCACATAAAGGTCATTCCCAAACTGGTTATGTATTTACCATTGGCAAACGGCGATATGTTGGAGATCAACCAAGCAAAACCTTGTGACTACCTCCTTGAACCACTCTGAGATCATTGCTCTACATGGGGCGGCTCGTGAGTGTATATGGCTAAGAGCTATCATTACACATATTCGAGGGACTAGTGGTTTGAGTGCTACGACTAAAGAGCCTACTTGCATTTATGTAGATATATAATGCAGCTTGCATCGAACAGATGAAGCTAGGCTATATCATGGGTGATAATACAAAACACATATTGCCAAAGTTTTTCTACAATCAGCAACAACAGGCTCTCCTCAAGATTCAAGTGAATCAGGTAAGGTCTGAGGAGAATGTAGCAGATTTGTTTACCAAATCATTGCCTAAGGCCACATTTGAGAGACATGTGAAAAACATAGGGATGCGAAGACTTTCCAAGCTCCCTTCACTAATGTAAGGATCAGAAGAAGGTGTAGATGTCACGGGAAGTCTAACACACACATGTCATCATCAAATGTAATAGGTGCGTTGTGCTCTTTTCCTTCGATCAATGTGTTTTTTTCTTTCCCACAGGATTTTTGTTTTTACTTGGCAAGGTTTTTAGTGAGGCAATAATTCATGCACCATTTCGTCTTTGACTTGGCACAAGGGGGAGTGTTAAAGGAAAAACACATTATCTGCCTTTGTCAAAGTAACTGACGAAGAGGGAATTAAGGAATTGGCGATTACAGCTCAATCAATATTTACTGTCATTATTGTAATTGATATTTTCATTATAATTCTCTCTCTATATAAAGGGACTATCAAATTAAATGAGTAGACCAATTCCCATTTACTTTTACATAATAGACCTTTTTTATCAAGTGGAAAACTAGGTGACCTTTTTATCATTTCACACTCTAATGTGACAATTTCCATCATTTTCCTTTTTTTTAAAATATTTTTTTATTTTTTAACTTTCAAGTGCCCCACTTGAGATCAATTTCTGGCTCTGCCACTACTCCTTGCCTTGGGTTTACCAGTAGTCTTTGGCTTAGCAGGACTTAGAACAAGCGCCTGATAGAATCATGGGGTTAGAGTATCCATTGTTATAAGCCGGCGGAGGAGGGTAATTTCCATATGGGGCTTGAGCAGGCAGAGTAGAAATGCCCTATAATGCATGGTTAGGGTTATAGTATCCATAAGATGCAGGAGGCGAAGCGTAACTTGGATATCCATTAGGAGCTTGAGCTTGAACGCCATAGTTAGTATTGTATGAAGGTTGATTTGGATCTGAATCATTTATATATATATAAATATATATATATATATATATATAGAGAGAGAGAGAGAGAGAGGCTTTTTCTCAGGTAAAGCTTGAGCGCCATAGTTAGTATTGTACGAAGGTTGATTTGGATCTGAGTCATTTATATATATATATAAATATATATATATATATATATATATATATATATATATATATATATATATATATAGAGAGAGAGAGAGAGAGAGAGAGAGGCTTTCTCAGGTAAGGATATCCTTACCTAAACTTATGGAACAGATTTCCAGTTTTTGGTCACTTTTTGATCACATATTCACATCTTAACCGTTCAATTTTTAGGCCTAATGGATAGATCATCTCTGCAAAATTTCAGCTAAATTGATGATCGTTAAGGCATCCAAAACTGCAATTTACACGAACGAACAGAATGTGTCGAACCAAAACCGTTTGTGTACATTGTTGTAAATTGCAGTTTTCAATGCCTTAACAATCATCAATTTGGCTAAAATTTTTCGGAGATGATCTATACATTAGGACCTAAAAACTTGACGGTTAAAATGTGAATATGTGATCGAAAGTGGCAAAAAGCTGGAAATCCGTACCTAAGTTTAAGTAAGGACGTCCTTAGCCAAGAAGGACTGTATATATGTACATATATATATATATATATACAGGGCCCTTCTAGTGAGGGATCCCTTTCTTTGGTCTTTTCTCGGAATAGGGCATTAGACCAACTTTTCGATCATATTTTGACATATTAACAATCCAGTTTTTACGTCCTACTGTGTAGATCACATTTGCAAATTTTCAACCAAATTGATTATTATTAAGGTATCCAAGACTGCCACTTAAAATTATAAGTATGAACGTTTCAAGTTTGACAAATTTGGTTCGTCCATTGATTTAATCTAGTTTGATACCTTAACGATCACCGATTTGGCTGAAAATTTGCAAAAATGATCTACACATTAGGACCTAAAAACTGAACAGTTGAGATTTCGAAATGTGATCGAAAACTAGTCTAATGCACTACTCCTAGAAAAGACCAAAAAAAGGGATCCCTTAATAGAAGGACCCTCTATATATATATATGCGCGTTGCTAATTTGGTAGAGTAATAATAATTTGAATACTCCCAAAACATTTCCATCAAGGTGTGTATAGCATCTTCTGTTAAAATTAAAAAAATTAAAAAAAAAAGAGTGCTTATAGCATCTTAGCCTAAAAATAAAAATTGTGCGTAGCATCATGTGCTAACTAGTTGGATTTGATCCGCATAAGCATCTTCCCGTTTGAATAAATCCAGTAGGGAGGAAAATAATTGATAAGCTTGTTCAAATATGTCAAGAATAATTTCTTCGGTCCAGAACTTCAATTCTTCAAATGAGATGGAACTTTTGACAAATGAAGAAAGGCTTTTTCGTTAATGCAGTATAATTTATGGAGGAAACCTATGGAACCTTCCGCTTTATAAACCAATTGAAATCCCTTTTTGTACAATCTATAACACACAGTAATATTCACATGATCATCAGTGACCAAGATTTTATAATGGTCACCCATCTTTGAATTTAATATCAAGGGCTGAGATTAAAAGAATGAATTTTAAGTGTTTTAATCTCAACTCTTGAAATTAAATTCAAATACGGGTAACCGATCACCTGATGATCGTGTGATTTCATAGTTGAAACAAGTACATATTAACTCTACCAAAAAATGAAAAATGTAATCGCCCTTACATCGGAAACCACATGTACACAATGGTTAAATAATCACAACAGATTATATTTCAAAACTATGAAAAACTATTTCATTTGTCCAAAAGTGCGGTTATAGATTAAGACAAGAGTAAATTCTTAGCATCGGGACATTTTTTTTTCTTAGATTAATAGTCAGCCACTTAATTAATAATAATAATAAGAAAGATTACAATTTATTGATGTAGAAACTACAATAAAATTAAAAAAAAAAAATACAAAAGGCAACAAGGCATCAGAAATAAAACCTAATAAGAATATTGAGAAATGCTATAAAGCATTTAATGAAGCACCGGGAAGAACTCGGGCCATGTAAAACGGTACCAATAGTATGGTCAACCATACTTCAACGCAAAGATATACGTCAAATAGAGGGTAACCTTCTATCAAAGTAACCGGCGGTAATGTGACCGATCTTGCCTACTTCACGCAAAATCGGAAGTCGAATAGAAGGCAATCTTCTACCTAAGTGACTAGATAATCAAATCCAAAATAGCAAAAGAAAAATCCCATAATAAGTCTCTTGGGTTCCAAATACGAATCCAAATAGCATCAAGCCCATGCAACTTTCCCGTCACAGAGGCCCAAGCCCAATTGAAAATACTTTTGGCACCCAAGAAAAAACTAGGCACTTATCCAAACCACCACTTCCAACCTTGGAGCCCTAAGCCGGCGCCGGACTGCCGCACCTCTGTCTTTCACCTGAGTCGGAGTGTCGCACCGCCATCACCTACGGACTGTTGCGCCGCCGTCAGTCACTGAAGTGGGATCTCTTGCCACGAGATCCCTTCGATTTGATCTAGGGAGCAGAAACCATAAGCAAAACCCAGCTCCGGCCACCGTTCTAGCAACTGCACTATGCTTGAAGGCTGGGTCGAAAAACAGCCCATCTTGAGTCCTACCGCAACCCAACTATAAGAAAACTACACTCTGTCAAAATCAACTTCAGTCGGGCCTGAGTTGGATGAAGCCACCCGACTATTGGTACCACCCCAATCTAAGAGGGCAAGGCAACATCTTCTTTTTCCCCTTGAACAGAGGAGCCGCGATGAGAATGGATCTGAAAGGAAGAGGTTTCCACAGGCCAAGGTGCACGACCTGATACATGACACGAGAGAAGTCGTGCGCGACAGAACTGACATTGTGGGCAATGCCAGAACAGTACTCCATCGATGATGAAGGAAGGTACAGAGAGCCCGAAGGAGGCACTGTCCCAACCCTAGCAGAGCAAGCCATGTATTTTCATTTTTTTTTTTGGTGGAGCATCACACATGAGCATGGTGATAGAGTGAAATAGTTTAACCTTGAATTATTTTTGGGCTCATTGTTAAAATATTTTCAATGATTGAACTAACTAAAGCTATAAGGCGCCACCGTCCTAAAAAACTCAGAAGATTCTTAGCATCGGAACATAGAACATATTGTACTAGAGGGAAAATCTAGATATTCAATTATAGAGAGTGAACCAACTGCATGTAGTTTATATATCTATATATATATATATATATATATATATATATCTATCTATATATATATATATGTATCTATATATATATATAGAGGGCCCTTTCACTAAGGGATCCTTTTTTTTTTTGCCATTTTAAGGGATCGCTTATTAGACCCATTTTTTGATCACATGTCAGCATCTCAACCGTTCAATTTTTAGGTCCTAATGTGTAAATCACTTATGCAAATTTTCAGCTAAATTGATGATCGTTAAGATATCAAACTGGATTAAACAAATGTAAGAACTGAATCTGTCCAACCTGAACCGTTCATGCTTATAATTGTAAATCACAGTTATGAATGCCTTAATTATTGTCAATTTGGTTGAAAATTTGCATAAATAATCTACTCATATAGACCTAAAAAACTAAACAGTTGCTATATATAGGGGCTTCTAGTGAGGGATCCCTTTTTTTTTGGGTCATTTTAAGGGATTAATTATTAGACAAACTTTTTTATCACATATCAACATATCCACTGTTCAATTTTTAGGTCTACGTGAGTAGATCTCTTATGCAAATTTTTTCAGCTAAATTAGTCAATGGACGAACCAAATCTGTCCAACATGAACAGTTCGTGTACATAATTAATAAATCACTAATATGAATACCCAAATGATTGTCAATTTGGCTGAAATTTTGCAGAATTGATCTATTTTTAGGGACCTAAAAACTGAACGATAGAGATAACCATATGTGAACAAAAAGGTGGTCTAATAGACTATCCCTTAACTTGGCTAAAAAAAAGGATCCCTCACTAGAAGGACCGTGTGAATGTGTGTGTGTGCATATGTGCGCGCGCGCGGTAATGATGATAGGTCAAATCTCTTTGAGGGTCCTCCCTAGTATTTTGTTAAATATAGTATGAAATTTTATGTTTGCAATGAGTTGTGCCACAATAAGTTGTGCTCAAGCTATGTGGGGCCCACAACAGGCTTGGACAGCCCCAGCCTGGCCTACCCTTAATTGTATATGGGTTGTGCCATCTGTCGTTAAACGTTCCGTGATCAGGCCAAGCTGCCCATTTGCCACCTCTACATGCGATTTTTGGCAAAAATATGTGTTATATTTAACAAATTTGAGTTGAAATTAATTGTGATCAAAGTTATGGGGTTCGTCCAGTTTCCACGAAGTTGGGACATAAACTGCAGTTAGTTTATATTTTCAAGTTTTCCTTTTGTATTTATTATGCTGGGAATAAACAAAAAGTTTTGTAGTTAATGTTAGAAATTATTAATTAAAGCCTAAGTAGCAGGTTAAAAAATTGGAGTTTTAGAACAACATCAATGGTTAAGATGATACCATGTAACATGCAACACCAATATATTAGGTGCATTGTAGAATTTCAAGAAAAACATGTCTTACTTTTTTGAATATTAATAAAGTTTAAGAATATGCAATAAACTATAACTCTCTGACCTAGCCGCATCTAGGGTGACTATCTAGGGTTCCTCGATAGCAAGTCTCTTCCTTCCATGGATTTGGACATTCTTAGTTGGAATTGCAGGGGTATCTGTAACGATTCAACCGTTAGGGCTTTGAAGGATTTGATCTCTCAAAACAGGCCCCAAATCATCTTTCTTTGTGAGACAAAGATCAGTAATCTAGGAGATTTCACAGCGCTGAAGCATGCGTTGGTTTCGAATGCAAAGGAGGTTCTGAGTGATGGTTAAGCAGGTGGCTTGGGTGTATTCTGGAGCGATGAAGTCAGAGTGCAGATGGGGACTATCTCTGCACATCATATCGATATGGTAATTGTTGGAGGTCCTGGTGATCCGAGATGGAGGCTAACATGCTTTTATGGGTATGCCAGAACGTCAGAAAGTGACTGCTCATGGAAACTATTGCAGGATCTTTGTGACCTTGATTCTCATCCTTGGGTAGTCATCGGTGACTTCAATGAGATCTTAAATAATGGAGAGAAGATTGATGGCCCTGTTAGGGCTGAAAGGAAAATGCGAGGGTTTCAAGATGTTTTAGGCTACTGTGATCTTCTTGACCTGGGTTTTCAGGGTTGTCAGTCCACTTGGTCAAATTCGGAGACTCAACTTCGCCTTGACAAGGCAGTTTGCACGCCTTCTTGGTGTGATCTGTTTGGGTATGCTAAGGTCGTACACTTACCTCGAAGTGATTTAGACCATATCCCCATCTTATTGCGTGCTAGTACCATCCCACTCCCATCTCGTCCTAAACATCGCAGATTCAAGTTCGAGGCTTTCTGGCTCTACATGCTGAATGTGATCCTCTTATGGAATAAGTTTGGCAGACTGATGTCACTGGCACCCCCATGTTCCAAGTAACTAAGAAAATTGCTTATACTAGAATGAAACTTGATATATGGCAGAAAAGAACCTTCAAAATGCGTCAACAACAGATGATGGGGATACGAACAAGACTTGAAGAGTTAATGGATTGTACAATTACAGTTGCTGTTCAAGAAGAGAAGAAAGATTTGATGGATCGTCTGCATGCTTTTCTATCCCAGGAGGAAGCCTTTTGGAGGCAAAGATCAAAGATTACATGGTTAAAAGAGGGGGATAGAAACACTGGTTCTTCCACCGAAAGGCAGCAAACAGAAAGAGACGTAACACCATTCAAGGCTTGTATGATGAAGACGGAAATTGGTTGGAGGATAGTGACGGTATAGAGCGAGTAGTCACTTCTTACTTTACTAAGATGTTCACTGCCTCGGATGTTGATATGGAAGCATTAACTATGACCGTTGAAGCAATTCAACCTAGTGTTACACATGAGATGAATGTTCAATTATGTGCACCGTATACTAGTGAGGAGGTAAAATGGGCACTTTTTCAAATGTAGCCTACCAAATCACCTGGACCAGATGACATGTCGCCATTGTTTTTTCAACATTATTGGGAGACCATTGGTAAGGATGTGATGGAAGCAGTGTGTAACTTTTTACATTCAGGACAGTTATTAAGGCAGATCAATTTTACTAACATATGTCTGATACCTAAGGTGAGCAATCCAGAGCATATGGCCAACTTGAGACCAATTTCTTTGTGTAATGTGATTTACAAAATTTGTTCGAAGGTAATTGCTAATAGGTTGAAGGTTCTTTTACTTGCTTTGATCTCTCCTTTCCAAAGTACTTTTGTGCCGGGCAGGTTAATGACTGACAACATCTTGGTTGCTAATGAGATGGCGCACTATGTTCCTAATAAGAGAGATGGTGGGGAAGGATGTATGGCGCTGAAACTTGACTTTAGTAAGGCTTATGACCACATGGATTGGTTTTTTCTTCGGAAAGTTATGGAGCGGTTTGGCTTTGTACGTCATTGGATTGATATGGTAATGCACTGTGTTACTTTAGTGTGATATTCTTTTCTGGTATGGGGAAAGCCTAGAGGCTTGGTGACTCCTAGCAGAGGTCTGCGACAAGGTGATCCACTTTCACTGTATTTATATTTGCTTGGGGCAGAAGCCTTTTCGGCTCTTCTACAACAAAAACAGGCTGCAGGACTACTTCCAGGGATTGAGGTTTGTAGTGAGGCTCCTTCAGTCAATCACTTACTTTTTGCTGATGATAGCATGTTGTATGGTCAAGCTTCTTTGGAGGATTGTTTTCAGATTCAGGAGGTGTTGGAAACTTATGGAAGAGCTTCAGGACAAGTTGTTAACTTTAACAAAAGTTCTGTTGTTTTTAGTAAAAATGTTTCGGAGTTTATGCAGGGTGAGGTAGCTAGCCTTTTAGGGGTGGAGATAGTTGATTCTCATGAGAAATATTTAGGGCTTCTGACTTATGTTGGCCGTAAGAAAACTGCTACATTTCAGTACATCAAAGACAACTGAGCAAAAAAGTTGAAGAATTGGCAAGGCAAGCTCTTGAGTGGCTCTGGAAAAGATATTTTAATCTGGGTGGTGGCTCAAGCTTTACCAACATATGCTATGAGTGTCTTCCAGCTCACAAAAAAATTTAGTGAGGATTTAGAGCAAATGTGTGCTCGGTTTTGGTGGTGAAGTACCCTAGACAAAAGGAAAATATATTAGAAGATTTGGAATGCTTTATGCAACCCTAAGGAGGAAGGAGGATTGGGGTTTCGGGGTTTGTCAGAATTTAATTCTACAATGTTAGCAAAATAGGCTTAGAGGATTATCAATAACCCTCATTCCCTTATTGCAAAAAGCTATGAAGCTAAGTACTATCCTTCTAGCTCTTTTTGGTCTGCAGAACCACATTCCTCTCCCTCCTACTCATGGAGGAGTATCTTTTCTACAAGGGACCTAATTATACAAGCGTCGCACTGGCAAATTGGAACTGGCGAGTCGGTGCATGTCTTTTTTGATGCTTGGGCCCCTAGTTTGCCTCTTCTCAAACCGGAAAACCTTCTACAATTATTAATGAGGATCTCAAGGTTAGTGAATTGATTTCTACTAGTGGTTCATGGAATGAGACGATTATTAGATCTTCCTTTTCTTTTCTTGAGGCTGAAGCTATTCTTCATATCCCTTTGAGCTCTAGAATGCTGGATGATCGATGTGTTTGGAATTTAGAAAAGGATGGCAAATTTTCGGTGAAAACAACATATCACTTTTCTTTTGCTCACTCTTCTTCTTATAGTCCACTTTCTCTCTCTGCGGGTATGGATTTCTGGAAGACACTTTGGAAAGTTTTGATACCTAACTCTGCAAAGGTTCATGTATGGCGTGTGTGCAACAATATTCTCCCTTCTTTGGAGAGGTTAGCTTCGAAACATGTGAATGTGGAGTCACAAACTTGTGTTTTATGTGAGGTGGAGATGGAAACAACTTTACATATTTGCCAGAATTGCTCTTATACAAAGCAGGTTTTATATGCCAGTTCTTATCTTAAGCGTACCTGCTATGATCCACAAACTGATAACCTCAGTGTTTTGGATTGGTTACGTTTTTGTGTTAAGGAACTGTCAATCAAAGAGTTGGGAGACTTAATGTATCTTCTATGGGGTATCTGGAAAGAAAAAAACTGTCAAGTTTGGGAAGATAAACGCAAGCCTGCTTGTGATGTAATGATCAGGTCAATGTCTCGACTTCATGATTATCGCTTTCATAATTCGAAGTTAAGGATTGAAGCAACTAGATGTCTGAGGGTTGAGAAATGGAAGCCTCCTTCAATTGGAACTCTCAAAGTTAATATTGATGGTTCATTCTATGAGTCTACAAGAAAAGGTGGATTTGGATTTGTGATAAGGGATTCATATGGACAATTTATTTCTGGTGGGGGAGGTCCTCTGAGTCAATTGTTATCTCCAGAACATGCAGAACTTTCAGCTTTTCAAGCTGCTCTAGATTATATAATAGAACATGACATGCAACCGGTAGTAGTGGAAACTGACTCTACCAAGGTCCACCGCCAACTGACTACTGCTGCTATGCCTAACACGTCTACACTAGGAAGGGTGTATGACGATCGACCTATTGATGTTACTGGAATCACAGCCAAATGTGACTATTGTGCATGCTAGGAGAGATGCCAACAAAGTGGCACACCTGTTAGCCTCTCAAGCTTCTTCTTTTTCTCAAGTTTGTTTTTTTTCATTTCCTCCTCAGTTTCTATCAGCTGCAATTGCAGCTGAACTTTGTTCCATGTAATTTCTCTAATTTCCAATAAAGGTTGACATCATTCATCTCAAAAAAAAAAAAAAAAAAAAAAAACGCAATAAACTATATTTTGTGGGTGAGGATCTTGAAATTGTATCCACCATTATAGAATGAAATATCAATGGGCCAAATAGACATTGGTAATGTACGGTACACAATAATCAAGAATTGATCCATAGACGATCAATATTTAAGAATTTAGTTACAATAGTTATGAACCGCCCAGCTTCGATATTATTGTAATACATCACAATCATCTTATTTATTTTTTTTGTTTGTGGGTTTTGGGTTTGACATTTACCTAATTGCTTATTCACAACCTTGTAGCATTCGTAGTGTCAATATATAACTCTTTCACTCGTAATCTTCCTCGTCGTCATCGTCCACTGGGCGACGAACGTAATTCTTATTGAAGTTGAAAGCTCCATTATGGTCCCCCGTGATTCCTCTGACAAGATTCTTTGCACGGTACGATACGTTTTTACGGCCATGACTTGTTGCAGTAGTCTTCGGCCTAATAAGAGGTTGAAGACCTGTTGCAGGAGTCTTCCGCCTGATAGGAAGTTGAACAGGCGCCTGGGAGAATCGAACATGTGGGGCATGAGCAGGTGGAGCAAAACCACCCTGTGATGGATGGTTAGGCTCATAGTATCCATAAGGAGGAGGAGCAAAACCACCCTGTAATGGATGGTTAGTCTCATAGTATCCATAAGGAGGAGGAGCATAACCTTGATATCTATAATGAGCTGGAGCTTCAGCACCATAGTTGGTATTGTATGGAGGCTGATTTGGATCTGAAAACATGGCGCCTGGGTTCATCAGTTGGGCATGATGCGACATTGTGTTAGCTGGAGCCTAGCTGAAATCCTAATTATTGATGTGTTGCTGGGTTCAAGCTATATATATATATAGAACAATCATGGCCAGAAAGATAACAAGTATGTAGGAATATGGACGGTTGTGTCGCTTAGTTGATACGCTAATTATAATTTGAATATTCGCATAACATGTCTATCAATGTGTTTATAGCATCTTATCCGAAAAGTTTGTGTAGCATCACGTGCTAACTAGGTAGTGGGCTTCGGTCACTTCTTAAAAAAAAAAAAAAAAATGCACTATCAGTGCCTCAACTCTTGTGCACCGGCCAAGTTGATACCCGGACTCTCAATTGTATCAATGTGATACCTGAACCCATATTTTGCTATCAACGAGGTACTTCCGTCACATTTTACTGACGACTCCGTTAGATGTCTGACGTGGCAAACATGTGGACCCCAAAAATGTCATGAAATGACTTAAATGACCCTAGACTCTACCACACCTTGATTTCCCGCCATTTTCCATAGGGGATGACCACCATTCCCTCCTTCGTCATTTTCCAGAACCGCCTGCCTCTCCGACCTCCACTACCTCAGCTCTAAGTTTAAGCATACAAAATGTTCAATGCGATTTCGATTTGAGCTCAATCCAAATTTCCAAACTTTACTTAAGCAATGCTCCATTAAACCAAAACCCAGTTCTCCAATCACAACCAAAACTCAACAAATTGCCAAAACCCAGTTCTCTAATCAAACCAAAACCAAACAAATTGTACACAAACCTTCAACAGGGTACGAAGCAAATTAATGAGGGAAAGTGAGGTTGAAGAAGATAAAGAAAAGGGCCTAGAATGCAGATGGTATGAATGCATTGCCATTGTAAACCAGACGCAAACAGATGCAGGTGCTCCACTATCCCAAAAATCTCAGAGCTTCAAATTAAATTGTAGCAATTCCACTTGCAAGTCTTGACCAAAATTGATATTCGATAACAAACCAAAACCAAATATGGAAAACAATATATTATCCAATCAATTGGCATTTAACATCATTCAAAATCAAAACACCATCTGTTAAACATAGACTCAAGCTTTATGCTTTCTTTCCTTAGGAGCTAGATCAAAAACCCATTAATCAATGCTTGCCCAGAAATCACTTACAACGACTTCACGGTGAACTCGAGGCTCTGGTGGGGCGGAGGTGGCAACGTACTGGCAACCTGTACCGGCCGAAAACGCCGACGACCTGTTCCAGATCAAGATGGAGAAGCCGATCTACAACGCGGTCGACGACGACGAGTACGACGCAATCATCACCAAGAGCCGCGAGGAGTTCGGGGACTTCATCGACGACCACGACGGCATAGGGTACTGCGACGACGGCGAGGAAGAGGAATGGACCCACCGCGGGCTTCCGACGTCGTCAGATGAATTAGACGGCGATATGAGGCCCAGGAGGAGGAAGAAGGTGGAGAAGAAGGAGAAGGAGAAGGAGCCGCGGCCCAAAAAGCCCAATTCGTCGCTTACGGCGGCGGCGGCGATGATGGGGAAGCAGAGGCTTTCGTCGACTGAACGACTAAATAGAGGAGGAGGAGGCAGAAGAAGAAGAAGTGGAGGAGAGCGAAATTGTGTTAAAAAAAAATAAAAATTTGGGCTGCATTTGGGCAAAAAGACGTATTTGCCCATTTTTTTGGGCAAATGTGATTGGCACGTGACTTTTTTAACGTTCCCGTTTGAGAAATTTGACGGAAGTACCTCGTTGATAGCAAAATATGAGTTCGGGTATCACATTAATACAATTGAGAGTCCGGGTATCAACTTGGCCGGTGCACAAGAATTGAGGTACTGATGGTGCATTTTTCTCTAAAAAAAATTAAATAAATAGAGAAGAAGTGTGGCATATTGAATTCAAATAATATTCAGAAAATGTGAAAATCTTCCATAAGCTTGTATAGACCATATAAGATAAGACTACTTTCTTGACTCTTTAGCTAACAAGGTGAAAATGGGAGGATTTTTTTTTTCCTTTTTTATTTTTAGACGTAGAAATGTTACTGTTTTTTTTTTTTTTAGTCCACCTCACCCTTACATTTGTCAGTGATAATTGAGTCTATAACTTTTACAATGTTGGAATTATAACTCACCAACAAGTCACAGCTCACCGTCTCTCAATTGTGTTGTTGTCTATCAATGAAACTACTCACTACAACTTACCTTATAATTAACTTAATTTCAATTTGGATCATTTAGTTCATATAATTCATCTCAATCAGACAATGACCATTTCACTGCACTCCACTTGCCATGGCTTTCTTAAGAACCTAGGTTTGTGGCCTGTATATATCCATTGTACATTATGTAGCTTGCCTTAGGTTTAACTCGAGCTAGCTAGAAAAATGAACACCCAATCTTTATGGGTTTGATAATATTTTCTTAAATCTTTTTACCGTAACTTGTACACACTACTAGCCATCGGTGGCTTTTATTAATTTATCAGAGACGGTTGCTGTATTCTTTTGTGGCAAATATGATGATGCTCACCAAACACTATGCCAAAAAACTTATCAGACGACAGATAGAAACTGTTGTCTAATTTGGAGTGCCACCGTTGTAGAGCGAGCCGTTGTCTGTTGAAAATTCAGACAACGGTGGAACACAGTTGTCTGAGAAACAAACAGGCAACGGGTATGTGTTATAACTGTTGTGTGATGGCTCGGCAGATGCCAAGCGCAGCTGCGCAGCAATTGAGGCGCTGCTTTCAGACAATAGAATTTGTTTAAATCCGTTGTTTGTTAAGCCTTGTCAGACAACAGGGTTCTAGTGCTTTCTGTTGTGTGAGAGTAAATTAGAAGACTTATTTTTTGAAAAAACCATTGTCTGATAAATGAGAAATCTATTGTGTGATCATTTAAACACTCATTTTACCTAATGAATAGTAGTGATCAAATGGAAATAAAATTTGATGCAAACAATCAAATGAACTAATGGTACTCCAACCATTTTAAACTTCAAAGTACATTGGATCCACCAAGATACAATTCGTATTAGTCATTGTTCCACAAAATCGATCATGAATCAGTGACAATTTATTGTTTAACATTGCATCCGGGACAAAGACATTAGTGTGCTAGAAATGGATCATTGTTTATTGGATTATTTATGATTGCTTGCCCACTTCAGCCACAACTAATGCTTGCTCCTGCTGCTCCTCTTTTTTTCTTCTTCTGCCACCACATCAACTTGTTTCAAGAAGCTACATACAATACTCCCACATCAAAAGCCACACTACCCACGAGCAACATGACAAAATGACACAAGCAAGAGGCTGCAGAGAAAGACAAAATACAAAGACTTATATTTACATCTGGTATTGCAAACCCAAGTTTGGAAGACAGGTGATCTTTCAAAACATAACAATATAGCCACCCCTTGACAGCATACCTTAATTAATAAGTCAAAGTATCCCAGGAGATGTGAAACAAGATTCTACTTTCCTTTTATACTCAAATATATACTAGAAAAATGTTGCTCTTATGAAAGTTTTTGAAAAATGTAGTTAGTAGTTTGCTACACTGCAAGTACTTAGACATTGCTATTTAGATTTGGCTAGGAATGTAATCTAGTCTATTGAATAATAGAAACCTTCCAAAACCACACTACTACAAAAAGTTAATCACACAACACTAATCACACAACGGAACAGAAATCATCTGTTGTGTGTTTAAGTAAGCTCTATCATACAACAGTTTTATTTATATTCTGTTGTGTGAATGTCAACTACGTGATAACTTTTTTATCAGAACTAAATGGCACAACGGAAATGAAGTAATGTCTGTCGTCTGAGTCTTAAAAAATTTAGCGACAGATTTCCCTCCACTTTGGAGTCTTGGTTGGCTCTTGAAACACTGAAATTTGGGCTACTAGGACAACGGGTTTTACTATTTCCGTTGTGTGATTGAAAAACTAAGCATCAAAGTTTGAGGAAGCTTGCTTGAATGTCTTCCCCTATATAGGCCTAGTGCAAGCTATAGAAATTGTACAATAGATTTAAGATTTTCTGTTGTGTGAACTTGGAACTGAGCGGCAACATTTTGAGCCAAAATGATGTAGGCGCCATGTTTCCCTCCATGATTTTTGATTTTTAGTGCTGCACTCAGACGACAGTTAGTAAGGTTTGTGTTGTGTGAATAACTTTGAAAATTTTTAGCTAGTTTTAATTGCCATCGTGTCCAAAAGAAAGGAAGAAAAAGAAAGCCTCGACGCTCGACGCTCAGCTCTCTCTCGACCCCAAACGAAATCTCAGTCCTCTCTTAAACCTAGAAATCCATCTCTCTTACAAACCCATCCCGATCTCAGTCCTCTTCTTCATAGATTGAAAATTCCACTCTTTGAAATTTCCAAACAAAGCTAGACAAAAAACCCATCTCTCTTTCGAACCCTTTTCCGGCGAATGGATTCAATTTCAAGCTTTGTACTCCGCTCCTTATTCTCATCCTCCTCCTCAGCCTCTTCTCCCGCACCGTCACCATCCTCAACAGCCTGAGCCTCCTCCTAGCTAGTTTTGGTTTTTCTCCTCCTCGATTGGTGCCTCTGGCTCAGTGACTTGGTGTTCCGGTACTCCAAAAGCGGCGTCGTTTGGGTCCTATCTTGAAATAGAAGACCCCCGTCATCTACAGGCATTGGTTCCCAGCTTTTCTTCTTCCCTCTTCCTTTCACTCTCATCCATGGCTTCGCCGTTCACCCTGCTGAATCTAACGACCAGGTACGTCACTCACCCTTGTGAATTGTACTAAACACTGCTCTGTCCTAAAAACCCTAAACCCTAAATACATTTTGTGTATTTGGGGGGTTTTGTAGAGGAAGTGGGTATTGAGAAATGGAACGAGCTCAAGAACGAGTACGCGTTCGTGTATTTGAACCCGGAAAAGGGTTCGAAGAAAGTTCTGGTGAAGTGTCTTGTGATTGATGGAACATTGAGTGGAGTGGTCAAAGATGGCACGTCAGGTGAAGATTACACTCGACGACTCAGATGATGAAGAAGACGAAGATGAAGGCACACCAATGATGGAATGAAGATGAAGCTGAAGGTCAACAAGTAGTCCGCCTCCAATCCGGCGCGTACCTCCCACCGCGCCACCCGCGATGACGCCGTTAGTCACCTCAATTCCTCGTCTCCAGGTAATGAATCAGAATTCAATGAATTAGAGTGATCTAGAGTATTGAATTGTTGAAATTTGAGATGATTTTGATTGAATTGGGAAATTTTGATTGTGATTTGTATGCTGATTGATGCAATTGCTTGGTGAAGCTGGAGTAGGGGAGCAAGACTGAGCACTTAGAGGCGCAGAGGTGAGTGCTCTGTTTAGTTTCTCATGAAACCTTTCCTGCATTTGCCTAATTTGTCATCATATTATCTGTCTTATTAAGCTACTTCTTCTTAGTTCTAGTATCCCTACTTGGTTTGGAATCAGGTCAGAGGAAGAAGAGGGTCGCTAGCTACAAGGTGTACACTCTGGAGGGGAAGCTGAAAGGGACTCTCAGGAAGAGCTTCAGGTGGCTCAAGCAGACCTGTGATAGAGTGGTCTATGGCCGGTAATGGTTGTTTCATCAATTTTAATGAATATATACTGGTTTTGAGTGAGATATCTGGTTAACTCTACTTGTAACATAATATATG
This sequence comes from Rosa multiflora, assembly GCA_002564525.1. Classification (NCBI taxonomy): domain Eukaryota; kingdom Viridiplantae; phylum Streptophyta; class Magnoliopsida; order Rosales; family Rosaceae; genus Rosa; species Rosa multiflora. The sequence goes on along the minus strand of BDJD01003316.1, from coordinate 200,281 downwards.
CTTTGGCATAGTATGGATCATTGACCCATTTATCCATCATATATGAGAACGATACAAACTTGTGTAATCATAGCCAAAAGGCCAAGAAAATGATTCAACAATGTTGACATGCTTTGCTATGAGTCCTGCAAACCCATTTGACCCATTTTATATCAAAATTTCTGATCACAACACATGGTTTTAAGATTTTTCGTGAAACGTTTACTTCTAATTTTTTGAGTTTGTATGGTGGTGGTAAGTGGTAACACAGATCGAAGACTTTTATAAGGTGCAGTTGGCAACTTGGAATGTTTTTCAAATGTATGTCTTAAGAGTCTTAGAAACCTCAGTGGCTTTTGCCCGAGTTTGATATTTGAGTTGGTTTATGTGAAAATGTCTTACTAGTCTTAGAGACCTAAGTGGGCGCTGTCTTTGGATTGATAATATTCAAGAACTGATGCTTGCAGTTTCACCAATGATTAAGCCATTGCAATCCCAAACTCACCTATAATTTGCTCATGGAACTACAATGCCTTTCCATCTAAGTCATTTTACTTTTCTCTTGGTGGTGTCAAGTGAGATTGTGCATGCATTTAAAAAAAAAAGGTTTACAATTGCTTTATTATGCTGGGTTGATGCTGAAAAAAAAAAAAAAAAAGAATGATCAGGCTGACCGCTGATTCATTCTTGAAACCGATCTTACTACAAGATAACCAAAGGAGCACACAATTTGGACCTTTAGATCCGACCTTAATCTGGGGGTTTGTTTTTGCTCTATGTTTTGTTATTTTCAAGTTTTTCTCTTTAGTGCCTGCTGATTAGTTCTTTTTGCTGCATGTGGGTTTAAATTTGAATCTGTTCACTTTTTTCTTTTTTTTTCTTTGTACTTCTGTGAATGTGAATGTGATTACAAATGAAGTAAAAGTGAGCAGCAGTTAATGTGAATCTGGAAGAAATAAACATGAGAATTTGCTAGAGGTGGTGTATGTTCTAAATTATATGATTGTCATTGTAACAAAGCCTTGGTTTATTTTCAGCTGGACTACATGGTATTTTGCTGATTTCATATAGCTTAAAATATATTTGTTCTGTGAATAAAACAGTGAACTTCAAACTCTGAAATATCTGTTCTTATTTTATGATTGGTTTATGATGCAGCTAGCATTGGGTGTGTTTTTTGGGGTACAGCAGCTGACTGCATTGCAACTATTGGGTTTTCAAAACCATTGGAGTTGAATTAGGATTGACTTGATTTCAGGAAAGAGATCCATCTACTGATTTCAGGTTCCATTTCCCTCTATTCCTATGTTGTTTTGCAGCTAATTTCTTCCTAGTTTCCTCTTTCAGTTTGTGGCATTTTCTTATTTGGTTACTTTGGATGATTTGCCTGACAGAGTTGCTGGATTTATTTCTTTGGAGAACCTCTTGTTCTTCGCAAATTCATTTTCGGTAAAATCCCAAACTTGATATGGAAATAGCAGGCTAAAACCCTGAAGAAATATGTTCCTCTCTTAATTTTTTTTTGTATATCAATTTGCAGACATCTTTCCAGTGCCTATTGAACAAGCAAGGAGGAAAACTAGATGCTCAGAACGTTCACTGTGAATTTAAGTAGGTTTTTGCTTTGATTCTGTGTTTGTTTTGGAATTGGGTAGTCTTTGAATTTGTTTGGCTCCAATTTTATTACAGCTGGTCAACAGTCTCTTTTCTGCGCGGGCGTGCCAATACCGTTCTGGTGCGATCATCGGGGGTGTCCCTTGACTTGACTTCTTTCAAGCGATTGTGGACGAGGAGAGCACCAACCTCGTCGTGGGATTCTTTGTGCCTCGTGGTGAGGACTTTTGCTGAGCTTCTTGAAAATCACAATCGATACTCGATGTTGTAGATCGAGCAGAGCGAGAACCACTAGGAAGTGAGGAGAACTTGCTAAAGCGTGACTTTAGCTTGGCTGGGTTGCTAGGGCGTTACCCTTGCTTGGCTGGTTCTGTAACCGTTGTGGTCGCGGCACTACCGTCGGCTCCCGAGGAGACTAGGACCGAAGTACGTTGGCAGAGGGTTTGGTGGCACTGAAAGTCGGCTTCTGAGAAGACTAGGACTAGGAGTGTGGTCACCGGTAAGAGAAAAAGAAGGAGAGGAGTTGCTCTTAGAGAGGTTGCTCTAGAGAGAACTTAGATCATCTTAGAGATGCTTTGATGTTGTGAATGTGTCTTTTGTGATGAATTTGTAACCTCTATTTATAGGCTACCATGCCAAAGCAGTTGGCATTAAACAAATGATAGTGGAGCATTAATTGGAGATAAGAAATGATGAATTTTGGAGATAAAGAAGCATAATTGGAGACAAGGAATGATGAATTTTGGAGATAAGGAAGCACTTTCGGCTGCACTTTTGGCTCCTTTATTCCTTCAATTATATCTCCATCAAGTATTCATATTTCGACGGTGACTTCTTCATAATAAATGTTCCACTATGAGTGTAGATCATCCTGGTAAAATTTCAGAGCTTTCAGTATAGTGGTTGGGCCAAAAATGCTGCTGGACCTCTTACAGGTCCAGTTTTCCAGTTTTGCTTCTGTAAAAGATTGGACTGATTGTTTGAAGGCCTTCCACTCAAATATAGCTCTGGCACTCTTCATAAGAAATGTTCCACTATGAGTGTAGATTTAATCTGCACAGTTTTAGCTCATTTAGATTTAATTTGGTTAGTCTGCCGCCCCTCCTTCCTTGTTTAGCTCGGTTTCTCCTAGCCGAAGTAGGAAAATGTGGTAAAGTTGACTTTTCATGTTTCCATGCTTCCATAGTAGGCTTTATTTAGCCTCTAAATATATATTTCAAACTTGTTGACAATATATAGCCTGAGCCACTGACATTGGCTCAATTTCTCCAGGACGTGCCTTGTCAGGCCAAAATGCTCATTTTGGGTCCAAACAGAATTCTTGGTTATTAATTGGGTTTTGGGTTTTTTTCTTTAAACAATTTTGCAGTGTTGGTGATTATGTGCAAGAAAATGAGGGCAGTAATTACTCATCACAGTTTAAGAACTTGGACACCCTAGTGAAGAATCTCAACGCTCAAGTTTTGTTGAAATTGGAGGAGTCTTCCACACCCAAGGCAACAAGGTAAATTCGGGCCCATCTTGTATCTTATTTTGGTTCTATTATGGAGTTGTTGCGTTTTAAATTACGGAATGTTAAACATGTTGGTTTCAATATGGATTCGATGAGCTAGACTGCTAGTAAAACTGAGTTAGAACAGTTATGTTGAGATACACAAATTTGCATACCAAAGTTTTTGATCGCTGAATGCACTGAACATGCTGCTTTTTATCTGTTTAATCGTTTTTGTTAGGGAAACTGTCAGTTCAGACTTGACTAATATATCAGCAAATGAGCCTGGGCATGGTGCTGGATCTCCAAGGTTATCAATTGAGAGTAATTTTAGGTTTTGTTTGGGTTTTGTTAGTTTAATTTAGTATGGGTCTAGGGCTCATTGATATAATTTGATTTGGTTCTTAGTTATTGTTGATTGATTATGAAAAGGTTTGTCTTTCCCTTTCTATAGGGAGAAAATAGGGCAAAGATCACTTCATATTAGGGTTGGTTACTAATATCTGGGATATATAAAGTGTAAATCTTGCCAAACAAGATGAGTAAACAACTGCACCAGAATTATCTGAAAAGATGCTGGAACCTTTTGTCATCTTTGTTTATCCATTCTTTTGCTTTCATAGGTATATTAATGTGTTCACTGAGTTATTGGGTTGATCATTCAATGTTTATGTTTTGAACAGTGAGAATGCTCAGGGAAGAACTACAGCTTCTGCAAGAGCCTGCACAAAGGTACTTGCTATATTCATATCCTGATACAGTTGGAAAAGAGTTCATTTTGAAGTAAGGAATTCGTTCATTGCACGATGTTTGATATTAAGATTCTATTAGTTAGACACCATTATACATCATTAGTGGGTTCAATAGATAGGTGCCATTTGATTGTGCTAGGAATTGTCTAGTCATTTGATTCGTCATCATCAATTATATTCAAACATGTTCCTAGGGGTCGTCAACGGGCCTTGCTATATTTTTAAATAATTGTGGGCGGGGTCGGGCCGGGCTTTATTAAAAATCAAAGGATCCAAGCCCGTCCATATAAAGCGGGCCTTGCGGGCTTTTTGGGGCCGGGCCTTGCGGGCTTTATTTATAAATAAATATTTAAAGACACAAGTTTTTTTTTTTAATCAACCTTTGGAAATTCAATGGATAATGATCAAATACAACCAAAGATAACATATCTATATAACTATATTGTACCCAAAAAATCTATATTTATATATAGATACTAATTTATTGATAAATAAATTTTTAAAGACACTAATTTTTTATAAACCTATATTTATATATCATACACTCCAAAGAGCAACCCCTATCAATTCAAAGAAAATG
>BDJD01003316.1:160537-174549 GCA_002564525.1 Rosa multiflora | reverse complement strand
ATCCTCAGAAGTTTTGGGAAAAAGACCCAGTGGTCTGTGAATTGAGATTGCATGACATGAATGCTATCTGCCATGTCAAAGCCATTCCTCAGTACAAAGAGGAAGATCAAAAGGAATTCAGAAGTTATTGAAGATCTCCTGAACAAGAGATTAATTCAACCGTCCACTAGCCTTCATCATGCTCCAGCATTCTACGTGAGAAATCATGCAGAAAATCTAAGAGGAAAAGCTAGAATGCTGATTGACTATAGAGATGTCAATAAGAAGACAGTCAAAGACGGTTATCAAATTGCTCAAGTAAGAGTATTGATCAACCAGCTCAGAGGAGCCAAAGTCTTTTCGAAATTCGATGCAAAATCGGGTTTCTGGCAGGTCAAGATGCATCCTGAGAGCATACCTCTCACTGCATTTGGAACACCACAAGGTCATTACGAATGGTTGGTAATGCCTTTTGGTCTAAAGCAAGCTTCCTCAATCTTCCAAAGAAAGATGGACAACATCTTCAAGCATGTGGCGGAGTTTTGCGTCGTCTACATAGATGACATCCTGGTCTTCTCCAAAAACAGAGAAGAACACTTGAAACACCTCCATGAGGTAGTAAAGCTGATAGTTCAGCATGGAATTATCCTAGGCGAAAAGAAAATCTTCTTTATCCTCGATGAAGTTGATTTCCTAGGAATAAACATCAAGAATAGAGTCATAAAACTCCAACCTCATATTCTTGAGAAAATCTGGAAATTCCCAGATAGAATCCCTGATGCTAAGAGTCTAGAGAGATTCCTTGGTGTCATAAATTATGGGAGAGATTTCATCCCTAAAATCTCAGGGTTAATCCCTTTACTGTACGCACCGATTGTGCTAGAGTAAAGAATTTCAAAAATTTTAAACTTGACAAAGCTGCTGATAGAGGAAGATTAGCAAATTGGCAATTGTTTCTTAACCAATATGATTATACTGTTGAATTAATTGCAGGAAACAAGAACTATCTTCCAGACGCATTGACCAGAGAAATGGCAATGTTCAGCCAAAGAGATGACAACGACGGTCGTAATCCCAGAAGCAGAAGAACTGGGAAAGAACAGGAACCTGAAGAGGATCCGAAAGAAACCAAAGAAAGAGTTCTTAAACGGTTTTTGCTAAGCCCAAAAGGCTAGTACATCAGATATAAGTACATTGGATAGCCAATAAGGTTTATCCATTACCCCAAATTGGAATGCAGGAAACAAAACCGCTACCTAACTAAACATGTGCTACTTGAATACATTTCCTAGGGCCTATGTACAAATAACTGTAGGGAAGAAGCAGAAAAAGGTCATCGCTTCTTCTATTACAACAATTACAATTCAACATAGATTTAACTTGATAGTGAAGAACTAGTAGTGTCAACATCATAGTGGTAACAACAGGGGAAGACTTCACTGGTAGATTCATATCGGAGGGAGATCCACAAGTAACGGAATTGATTTGAGTGCTAAAATGCAACTTACGCGCAATAAGGGCACGGTCATCAAAGAAGTGGGAAATATTTGAACCCGAAATTATCGTACCGCGGGGATTGAAAAGCTAACTTTAATCCTTGGTTATGCCGATTACTAAGTCACCAACAATTTAACAAACAAAACTTATAAAAATAGCACCAAGCTATTTACATGCCCGGCTCTGAACAACCAAGCCTAAAATTGGTCAAGAGAACCACAAATAAATGCGGAAACTCACAACCAAATGGTATGGACAATGAAAGTGGTTTGTGAAATTTGATTTTTGATTTTGAAAAATAAAAATTGACAATTGAAAATTAAAACTGCGACTAAAGATAAATATAATAGAAACTAATCAAGAAATGGAAATTAGGTCACTAGGGTATCCTCCTAGCCAAATTTAATGCACAAATATATTCCGACAATAGTCATTGAATTCATAGTGGCATCAAGAACCGTAGCCAAGGCTTTTCAAGGCTCATGGGTCAATAGATTGAAAACATATTTATTACATTAAATCCATGCTAGGGCTCAAACCCTAGATTTCTAAATAGACTACTCACAACTCATCCACAAATCAACAACAATATTCATCAATTAATTAAAGAGGTAAAGGTGAAGAAGAGTGAAAAGTAACAAGAACAAGTCACAAATTGCTATGGAGCAATTATGACAAATCTTGATTTATGGCTTTTCACTTTTACCCAATCCCAAATCTTGATGTTCCTTGAAATTTCTTTGAGAAATTGATGAGGATTTGATGGAATTTTGGTGAGGTGAATCTTGATGAGGAGGGAAATGGATCTTGGTGAGGTGAGAAATGAATCTTGGTGAGGTGAAGAAATGGATCTTGGTGAGGTGAAGAAATGGTGTGGAGAAGAAAAAAAATGAGAAGAAATGGAGGTGTGGTTTCGGTGTTAGAGAGGAGAAGGAAAATAATGGGGGGTTGGTGGTATGGGCTGTTGCGCAGAGAGAGAGAGTAATGGGATCTGGTGATATCTTGGTGGGTGTGTGCGGCAGAAGGGGAAGAATGAGATTGAATAGGGTGAGGTCGGCCACTGTTTGTCTCTAAGAGAGAGGAGAGAGATATTAATTGTTGTGGCCTCCTTTTTGTGGCCGAGAGAAAAGGAGAAAGGATCATGGTCATGTGCTGCACGTGACCAGAAAGAAAAAGAAAGAGGAAAAGAGGGCTGAGACGTCATCAGCATGCCATCCTGCTTTGACTATTTCGTCTTTTTGTCAGAAATTTCATTTTGCTCAATTTTCTGCCATTTTTCTCTCGATTTCCGCAATTCCGCTTATTTCATACACAACAAATAAAATTGGATTAACTGCATTATAATTGGCTTAAGTATTAGCATATTTCTAGTGTTTTGGATACAATTACATGCATAAAAATGCGTGTAATCAGCTTGGCCACAACTGATCAATCCCAGGGTTAAGGATTGGCTAGCCCGTCTCAAACGGCAGACGGTAAAGGCTCAACAAGACCATTGATGGCTGCTGCTTTGCCAAAAAGCAGACCAACTCCAAATGGAGTTATAAATGTTTTTAATTATGAATTAAGAACTTTGGATACTCCTGTGTTAAGAACTGGCAGGAGACTAGCTTATCACCAGAAGGAAATCCTGGATAATCTCTTATTTGCCTTTCAAGAAAGAAGCAGTGGTCTGATGTTCCCAGCTCTCTTTGCACTAGTTGAAGAACTCTACGAAAATGGTAGGCCACAGTTTGAAGAAAATCATACACAGCAGAGTGCTGTAAAGAAAGAAAAAATTAACTTCCTTGAAAGTCCAGAAAGTGTTAGGGTCCCTATCATGGCACTCAATGAATCAGATTGGCATGAATTCCACAATCTGATAGGAAGGCATAATCCAGAAGACCTAGTTCCTCCGACTCTCTTTATCGTTTCAAGACCATATGTTGGGAGATACTTAGTCAATGTTCAGAGTGAACATCCTCAGGATCACAAGCTCTGGCTTGTTGAAAATGGTTTTGTCCATAATCTGTGGACTAAAACAAACGATGATCTGAAATGTTTGCCGCCCATCATTGTCAACACAGTGAAAAACATTAGAAAAAATGACTATACGCTTCGTCTGAAATTCAGATCCACTCCTCCAGAATGGAGCCAGAAGGCAAACGGTGAGGTTGAGTATATTTCTCCATATCATTATGTGAGAATTATTCAGAGAAAATATCTGCAACCTGCCTGTGTTGGATACAATGGCCAACTACATTCAAGCATCCCATGGATGAAGGCCATGACCCTAGAATACATCAAGAAGATCATCTATGAAGATATCAGGAATACCTACTGGCAGCAGGAGAGAAAATTATTATCACTGCTTACGATCATCCTGACGTAGTCAGCAGTGACCTATTCCTATCTCTCACCAGAAAAGAGATAGACTCGACACTGGCATGCATGCACTGGGTAGAAAAGCTTGAAGCTGACAACCACTACAAAATGTATGTTGATACAGACGTCGAAGATAATGCTACCACTATTAGAATGGCCCAGGCAGATAACAACTCCTTTGTCTTTGGCCACAATTCAGAAACAGACTAGAATATGTAGCAGCACGGGTGAAAGAAGAAAGCACCAAGACAAAAGGCAATTGTTCTCTTTTTCAAAAAGATACGTTTTCTTTTCAAAAAGAAGAAAGTGAAAAACATTTCACCCAACCACTTTCGCTTTTCCCTGTCCGACCTCCACCAGCAGGAGCACTCAGAAAAGCAAAGTTCACGGAGTTGTTCTGTACATTTTTATGTTTTGAATTCTAATTTGAGTTCCGCTCCCTATATAAGGAGCTTTAGCTTCTCTTAGAAGGCATTCGAAAATCGAAAAAAAAAAGAATAATCTCATATCAGTTAGAAAATTGAGTAGAAGAGTCTTCTCTCAAATAAAATAGCAGTGTGCTTCCCTTCCTGTATATAGTGTGAAGTAGCAAGCTTTCATTACAAGTAAGTATCTGCTCTCATTCTTATGGATAGCTAAACAGCTTTTGCTGTTTACCTGAGAATGAGGCTCTGAATGTTTTAACTATATGTATATTTGAATAAATAAATTCAGATGGTTGTTCACCCACTTCTTTAACCAATTTTGTTTTTATGTCATTCATAGTTTACTATTTAAGTTTACTATTTAAATGCATGCATCCCATGGAAATCCAAGGTTCTAAAACTTTACTGTTCATTTGAAAGAATCAGTTTTAAAACAGAAAAATTAGGACAAGCAGCAGTGATTCCGCCCTATGAGTAGCCGCTTAGACAAGGAGTCGTTAGGCGAAATGTGGCATGTTGAAGGCTAGTCTTGTTTTTGTTTTGACGTTTTTACTGCTCCTTTTTGTTGAATAGAACTGTAGAAGAATCCAAAGGTCAACATAGGATACAAAAGGCATTTGTTTGTTTAAACCATCCCTGTTAGTCTTTTTCTATCAACAACAGTTTAATACCAAAGTGTTGGGCAGTTGGGAAAAATACCAAGGCTTTTTGGGTATACGGGAAAAGACCCAATTAAGAACTCTTGACTGATGAATTCAAGGAAAACTTAAAACAAAAATCATGAAGAATTGAAGGAGATAAAAGGGAGTGTTTATAATCAATATTTATTCTTGATTATCTTATTTACTATTGATTATAACACTAATTAAATTCTGATTTTTCTTGATTGTAGGAGTTCATTATGTGCACAATTGGAAGAAGAAATTAGTGCAAATCAAAGGAGAAGAATAAGGGATGTATCTGGTCACTATTCACAGAATATACAACGAGTCATTAAGGGGAAAAGAGATCAGAAAAATCAAGACTTTGTCATGAGAAAATCAAGCAAATTTGGAGGAGAAATCACCTCTAGATAATTGGCCATGATTGCATCACAAGAGAAGAGAATTCCACTATAAATAGTAGCCATTCTCTACTCCAAAATCATCACTTCTTCATACAAAATTCAGTTCATTAGCTTAGCTCTCTCCTCTCCAAAACCCTCTCCAAATATTCAGAAAAAGCCTCTCATCGTGAAGAGCTTTAGGACTTCTCCAAGGCTGTTCGTGTTCTTGAAGGCCAAGCCTTGTGTTCTCTTGACGTTCTCCAAGCTTCCTTGAAGATCAAAAAGTGTAATCCGTGGCCCTTATTTCTGTTTTCGTACTCTTTAGTATTGAATTTCAGATTTCGTTTATGAACTTTGTTATTGGTATTGGATTTTTGTTGAGAATGAGTTTATATTAGTAATTTTCAGATTTGTTTCTTTATGTTCTTGATTTGTTTATGATATCTTTACAATGTGATTTTGTGCCATCCTTTTATATCTTTAAGCATATGATTTTGGTTGAACAATTATGTTAATCTGCAGGTTAATAAAGCCAAATTTGTGTTTTGATTCACCTAATCGTTTTGGGGCATAAATTGAAGTGGTAAAGTCTATGTACAATGGTCGAGATTATATGTTACATGTTTGTGTGTTTGTAACTTCTTATGGATGCATACATGTTTGAATTCAGAATTCTAATTGCACTCAATGATTCATATTTAATGTTTACGGATGCTCTTTAGTATTAACGTGATGTTTTATATGAAATATTTTGAGTTACGGACTTTTCCTAACTTAGGATATTCAAAAGAAGAATTAAAGTGGTACTCGATCTCTTCAAACTTGTACTTCGAATTCATTTTTGATATTTAGTGTTGGCACGATTTTAGGTTGTTTAGATTGAAATAATTCATTGCATGTTGATATGGTTTGGAAATTCCGATTTGAGTGTGAAGAAGTTGATCACATGTATATATTTGTCTTTTTGTTTTATTTCGTAGGAACTTAGAAACCAAAAGTTGAATCCCCCCTTTTTATGGTTGTTTCTTGTGTAAATTTGTAGATAAATACTTGTTTTATTAATTACTAATTTAAATTGACCTTTTTGTTTAGGTGTACCCTACAATCCCCGGACTGAACGATCTCTGCTTATCCTATACTAACAACTACATTTTGCAGGGTTAAATTGTGAGGCTATTTTAGCCACATCAACATCAGGCATGACTTTTTGACCTGCTGTGCTGCTCCCAGCTCCACCTACAGCAGCACAAAAATGAGCTTTTTTATTTTTAGGTGAGAACTGAAAAGGCCAAGCAAAACAACGATGAAATTCACACATCATAAAGCTAGCTACGGATAGGCGTTCACTAATCAAAAACCAAGATATGAAAGCGCTTTTGGGCAAAAAATCTAATGAACCATGAAACTTACCCCTCCATATACATTAATATCAAGGCCAATCTTGGGAAGATGAGTAACATTATTCTTCAGATACTTCAGCACAACGTTCCTCTTCTTCTTAATCGCCCCTAGCCTTACCTTTATGCTCTTTATATCAAACTTGCTGCATCAAAAAGACCCAAAATCAGAATCCAAAACAAAACTTAAAAGAAACAGGAAACCATACTCTACATAAACTTGGGCAGAAAGACGAACTGGGTTTAAATTTATCATTAAAAGCCACAGTCACAATATATGCTGATGAATAACAAAAAGAAAAGGGAATCTTGCATATTGCGTCAATAACATCTATAGCTCGAAAAGGAAATCATAGTTTCTAGCATTTAGAGGTGTTATTAACTTGGTACAATTATAAATAAAGCCACAGTTTTTCAACCAACAACAGATAGCCTTCATTTTTTTTCCCCTTTCACATAATGGATATTAGGGGTGGCTGAAATTCCCGAACCTGCTGAAACCAGCCGAACTGCCGCCGTCAGTGCCGACTGAGATGGTAACCGGAAGATCCGGTTCGGTTTACCGTACCGTATACGCGTACGTGGCTCTGTATCGGTACCCTAATATCAATTATACAGTATTACCGTACCAACCGTACATATATACTTGTATTATTTTTATTTTATTTTTAATACTAGGTATGTTTATTGGCCGTTGATTTCTAGGGAGGGTAAATGATAGCCGTTGAATCTTAGTGGAGATTGGGTTAACCTAACAGGGGTCACTCAGATTAGGTCATTTGCAGCCTCTCTCTTTGTCGAGTTTCGACCCTCTCTTCCTCTTTCTTCCTCTCTGAACCAAACCCAGCCCCAATCCAATCCCAAAAACAACAATCGAATGAATCAATCATTGATGCGAACCTCACCAACATAAGCTTCAACCCAGATTGAGTTTGATTTGAGAAATCCCCAAATCGTTCGACCAACCCTAGATCAGTTGCTTCACTTGCTTGGTTGAAGTGGTTGCTCAGAGACTTATACGGTGTTCAATTGGTGTTTCCGAGCACAAATAATTAGGTAAAATCGATCTCCTTTTAGTTTTTTACTCTTGTTACTCCTTTTGCTCTAATTTGTATGAAAAAAAGGGAATCTGTTGTTGATTTTGTTAATTTCATGGTTGAAATTGATCGTGGTTATCTAACATATATGTTCATATGTGTTTTGGTAGGAAAGTCCTTTGAAGCTTGAAGGTATTGACCATGGATTTCAGTTGAGGCTTTATCAGTTTATCCTGAGGCAGGGAGGTGATCGAGGTCTTTGATTAGGTAACTAAACGTCTAAACTTGTGTGTGCTTGGTTGGGTTTTGATTCTTTGAACTTAAAGTATCTGCTTGTGACTTTGTGTATGGGTGTTTATGATTATTTGAACATGAAGTTTCTATTCTGCTTGTACTCTTATTCTGCTTCACTCACTCCTCAAATGGTTGAGGCACTAGTTTGCACTAGTGATTGGTTGAGAGCTGAGCAGCCTAATTTCTATTCAGAACACAATAACTGATGAGATGTCCTTGTATAAGGATCTAGAAGAACTGCAGAAAGGTATAATCTGGAAATATTAGCCTACTTGAAATTTTTGTTTATTAATACGTCAACTTATTTCTATATTGACTTGGTTATTTGTATTTTTTTGTGTGGTTTTAACATTGAAGAAACTGCTACGCTGCATTTGGGAGGTGCGAACTCGTCTACGACAAGTACTGCTTGAAGATTTGGATGGTGTAAACATTCAGATCGAAGATATAGCTGCTGTGCATTTTTTGGTCAAGTCTTTGGAGTCTACTTGAAGATTTGGATACAGCTGCTGTGTTTTTTGTTTTGTTTGTTTAGTCTTTGGAACACTCAAATCACTTGCAGCTTTTTGTTTATTTCAATTTGAGGTTCTGTAATATTCAATAACTTTTAGACAACGTGACATACACTTGATGAAGATGTATTATTCAGGAAATTGTAGAGTTAAGTATGTATGTAATAGCTTTTATGTATTTGGTAAAAACTGAACAGGAAAAATGGTCTAAAAACAGCCCAGAATGGGTGATTGGCCTATATAAATGTTTATCAATATTAGGCCCAATCATCCTCTTCGGTTGGGCCCTAACCGAGACAAAACCGACCGTAATATTGGTAACCGAAAGTTACGGTTACCGACTTTTCCGGTACGGTAGTGGTATCGGTTTTCAATATACCGATGTGTTTCGGTTGGTATTCGGCTCAGATGAAAAAAAACGGTAACCGTACCAAATCCAGCCCTAATGGATATTGTATATGCTTAACTTGATCAAACAAAAGTCTGAAAGAAAATGCAATGCTTCTTTCATAAAAAGAGAACAGCTTAGGAAAACTTGAAGATTCATTCAAAGAGTGTTACAATGTTGCCCTCCTAATGAGCAACAAAATTTTCTGAAAAAAAAAAACAAAAATTGTAGCTGAGAACCAAAAGACACAAAATATTGGTACTTTGTACTGATAAAACCACAAAGGATCATGAAAATCAAACCAGAAATGTTAAGGAAAGGGAAACATCACCTCACGACCACTCAATGTCCAGCTTAAATAACATTCAAAAAGCAGGAACCAAAACTTATACATTTATGTGATGAACCTAGAACTTATCTTATCCTAGAACATATAACTTAGCTGTTACGAAGAAGTCCAAATGTATGTTTAAATTAAATTTGAAGTATGTAGTTCGATAATTGAAACATAAATCTCTACCACTGAACATTTAGGGATGTGCATTTAACAACTCACTATGACCACACATAGCAACTCACCCATATCCTAATTCATCAAACACCAAAAAAGCTCATTTTTTTAAGCACAGATGCACTGATCCAGTACCGTCCTGCTCCCTGCAAAATCACAATTCAAAGCATCAATACAAATTCCACTACAAATTTCTTTGCAACTGAAAATCAAAACACTTGCATCCAATTTTCTGTAAATTTAACTACTTTTACACAAAAAGTAATAAAACATATAACACACTAACTGAACCATGAAAATAATAAAACAAAACGTGTGCCAAAGAAAATAATATATAAAGAAAACAAAGTGAAAAAAAAAAATTCAAATATATGGTTTGACATGAAGCGAAGTGATAAAAGAAAGGAAGGAAGATAATGGGACCCTAGATTGGAAAACATGAATTGAGAGAAAAACGAAATGAAAGAGAAGAACAAAAATGAAAATTGATTGATAATTCTGGATTAATTCATTACAGATGCGGTGCACCACATATATAAGAAGAGAGAATATAGCAGCTGGCATAAGACACAAACATGCAAAATATCTCTAACGGACTAACTGTTATGGGCTGGGGCTCAATCACAACTCTTAGATAGGTGGCCCAACATTCCACCCCGCTTAAAATCAAACTTGCAATTCAAGTTTGAAATTCTGGAAATCTGTTCATGAACTCCTCCGGATCCTCCCAGGTTGCATCCTTCTCATTGGTGTTCTTCCAATGCACAATCCATTTTATCACTGCAGCATTGTTCTGTTTGAAAATTACTCTATCAATGATTTTGGCTGGATACCACTTAGTTTTATTACTCTCAAACATTGGTAGCAAATCAGGGGAGGTAATAACTGTTGAACCAACCTTCTTCAACCTGGAAACATGAAAAACTTGATGGATCTTAGTAGTTGGCGGCAGTTCCAACTTGTAGGGTACCTTCCCAATCCGAATAATGACAGTCATCTGAGTCTGCAAAAGTTCTGTATTTTCCCATGTCCAAGTTTGCAGCATTTTTCTTACCAAGTCAAGTAACAATTGCCAGCAACATATATCACTTATAAATTCTGTAGTCTTTATCACACCAAGAGCAGTACACCACCTAACTAATGCCACATAATGAACAGTAGTGACCATTGAGATCGCTGAAGGACAACCAAACCTCAAAGGAGTTGATATAGACTTAATTCGATGAAAATGTTTAGTAAGTCCATCACTAAATAACTCATCTGAGTTTCTGATCTCATATCTAGAAAGTTGCAGGGTTTTGCAAACTCCAATGATCAGTTTGGTATAGGCAGTGATGTAAACGCAGTAAAGCCATGCATTTATCATAACCATGATAATTTTCCTTGTGATTTCTCCCACCCATTTTTCATCAAAGGACTTCGTTGTATGCACCTGTAAATGAACAAACATATTCCAAATCAAGGACATAGTAAGTTCCTTGTCTCCATCAGCAAAATCATCTTCCACAATCATCTTTTCATCATCATGTAAAACAAAACCAGCCTCAAGATAATGCAGAGCAGTGCCACAACTTGGCATGTGCTTTTTGTTTGTATCTGATGGAACAACCATTGTCATTAGGATATAGCAGTCATCCTTCAAAAGTTGAATGCCTCTAAAAAGGCGCAATCCATTTTGAAGATCAACAAATAAATTGTAGACCCCCGTATTCTTTTTATTTTATTTATTGTTTATTTTAATTTGTCGAATAACGTATGAAGCTACGTATTCGTATGGTACACAAGTATTCGCACTTAGGTTAAGACTTTGAGGCCATTTAAAGGATTAAGAAATTTAGAGAAAATCCAATTTGGGTCTAGAAAAGTATTTTCAAAGTATCAAGGCTTAGGATAAGCTCTGAAAATTTTTCCCGAAAGGATTCGGTGAAGTATCGGAGAAATAAGGGTGTTTGAAGAGGTAATTTTCAGAGTGGGCTTGAGGAAATTAAGAGAAAAATGAAGTTGGAGCAGCCCAAGCCCATTTGGCCCAAAAGGAGGGCAACTTAGACTTTTCACAATTAAAATTAGGGAGAGGTATAAAAGGCAAAACACTCTCTCCAAACCCTAGCCTCTTCCTCATTTTTTTCATTTCAGCTTTCTCTCTCTAGTTGAGAGCTTCTCTCTCTACCTCTTGCTGGAAATCGCCCCACCACCGGACGCCGCGGCACCGCCGCCGTCGCCGGAACCCGGATTTCAACCAAAATTTCCAGATTCTCTCCTCTTCCTTCCCTCTTTCCATTTCTCCAACCAAAATCATGAAATTTAGCCATTTAATCCCCCAAAAACCCTAGAACCCGAGGCTAAAATTGAGGCTTTTGTGATTTCTTCTTTCCAAGCTCAAATCAAGGTATTTTCCATCCTAATCTAGCCTCTATTCCTTCGATCTTTACATCTTTCTTACCAAATTCGAGTTTTTGATTTCCATTTTTGATTTTTGGTGCATGAACCCGATTTCTCCTTAAACCATGAAGCTAGGCTACGGGTTTGGCAAGGATTTTTGGTAAGGATCTATCCATGCAACCTTGTTTTCGAGTTTTTGGTTGAGATGTTGATGTTGGACGGATTTGTAGGTGAAGAAGGCCAAGGAGAAGGAATAGGCCGTGATTTTTGAAGAAGAAAGGGTAAGAAATGGGTTTTGGACAAACCCTAGAATTTTTGGAATTTATTTGGTTGATTTGGTTTATGTTGAGCTATTGTTGTTGTTGGAAAAATTGTGAAATTAGAGATTTGAGGATCGTTAAATTAGTAGGATTTTAATTAGCATGATTTTCAAAGTGTTGGAATTTTGTGACTGCAGATTTGGTGATTATTGTTGTGTAGTTTTGGCCAAAAGAAAAAGAAAAGGAAGAAGAAGAGAAATGGATTTGTTTTTGGAAGAAAAGGAAAATAAAGAAAATGGTAAAAATTGGATTAAAGGAGGTTTTATTGTGGTAAAGTGGTAAAAAGTGAATAAGGTGAAAGTAAAGGTAAATTCGGTAAAAAGGAGGTAAAAGTAAAAGTGTGGAGGTAAAAGTCATGGTAAAAGTGAAAAGGTGAAAAAGGAGAAGTAAATGGGTAGAAGTAAAAGTAAAACTTTATTTATAATTATTTATTTATTTGTTTTTAATAAATAAGAATTATTTACTTATTTATTTAAAATAAATGATAAATAATGGTAAATAAAGGATTACTTGGTCAAATGTCAAAAGTCAAAGTCAAAAGTCAAAAGTCAACTCTAAGAGTTGACCATGGTTGACCGACCTCGTAAAACGTAAGGATCGACTCAACTTTGGTCGCTCGGATTGGCGAAAGTTTTGCGGAGCGATAAGGATGTTTTCCTTTTAAGAAAGAAGTTAGTTTCCCAAATTGGTAAAGGTTGAAAGAAATAATTAATGGCCTCATTGAAATAAAAAGGGTTTTGATAGGAGCATTTTAATGCGACGTTTTAACTGCATTTCCCTACATTTTCTGCGCCATTTCCTTAATAAAACTCTATTTAGGAAAGTTTCCATTCTTCGACTGGGAAAGTTCCTATTTGTACAAAGTTTCAATTTTTGTAGTTTCAATTTTTCATTTTTAGAAAGTTTCCCATTTTCAGTTTAGGAAAGTTGCCATATTTCATTTTAGGAAAGTTTCTATTTTTCACTAACAGTTTCTATTTTCAGGTCCTTGTCACAAATGAGCTGAAATGAGCTCACAAATGGAGAGAGAAGCTAACCAAGAGTGGAGCTCGAATTAATGAAGTGACATGGCATGAGAGAAGCTTCTTGAAGACTCTAGATGATGACATGACATAAAGGTGGCGCATGGAGGCCCAAGAACTCTCAAGAATGAAGTGGATTTTCGGCAATTGGATTAAAAGCCCACAAAGCCCATGGACTTAGGGTTTGTGACGCAATGAAGAAACCCTAAAAAAAAGTTTGCCGTGAAATATCAAGAGAGAAACAAGGAGATGGCGTGAAAAATCAGAAAATATAAAGAAGATTTCGGTGGAGATTTTCTAGGGAGATTTTCTTGGAATGAAATATTCTTGGAGAATTATATTATGTAATTGCCGTGAAGAATTAAGAGAGAAAATAGGAAGGCAACGTGAAACCCTAGTTGTGGACGGCAAAGAGATATTCTCTAGAGAGCTTTAAGGAAAGAAAATATGTGTGGAGACCAAGAAAGCTAAAAAGGAGTCTAGATTCATCCCTAGAATTCCTAAAGGAAGTTTGGCCGAATTTAAACTAGAAAAATCAGAAATTATCTCAAGGAATTTCGACAAGATTTCTAGGGAATTAAAAGAGAATTTTGTGATTGGTTGGACCACCTCATAGGGCTTATGTGGCAAGCAAGCATTGGAGGAAATTATGTGGAGTTATCATGTTGATTTCGTGAAAAATAAAGGAGAGCACGGCTTGGAGACCAAGTTGGCCGTGCTCCTATATATACTCCCCTTTTCTCAACGTCAAGGGTTCCTCTCCTTTACAATTTACACTTTAGAAAAAATCAGAAAATCTTCTTAGCATAGCCGTGAGTTTCTCCATCCTCTAGTCATCTCCA
>BDJD01003316.1:97092-147356 GCA_002564525.1 Rosa multiflora | reverse complement strand
GCTTTTACCGCTGCCATCAATTCCATGAACAATCAGATTGGAGAAATTCGTGGATTGTTGGGTGAGAGAAACAACAACAACAACAACTGTAACAGAGGCTGGGAAGGACAACGTGCTAGAGCTCCACATGGTGGTGGAGGTGATACTAATCATGATTCCGAGGATCTCATGACCAAGGCTAATATTCCTTACTTTTCTTGTCACATGAGCGTGGAGGATTTTTTGGATTGGCAGGTTGAAGTGGATAGATTCTTTGGGACCATGGAGGTTCCAACACACAAGCAGGCTAAGATGGTTTCTCAGAAGCTAAAGAAAGATGCTGCTTATTGGTGGGATCAGTTGCAAAGCTCTCGTCAGAGGCAAGGCAAAGAGCGTGTTCGGACATGGCGCAAGATGAAAGGTCTTCTTAGCGAAAAATTTCTGCCAAGAGATTTTTCAATCAAGAATTATTCTCCTAAGGTTTTCGAGAAGAAGTTAGAGTTCAAACTTTCTTTGCCTGTTGAGATTAATAGTTTAATTGAAGAAAAGCCAGAAGAATTTCTAATGGAAGAACCTCCACAAGAATTCATGGATGAAGACCAAGAAGAGGTTAAAGATGAAATTGCTCATGAAGACATGGTTATTTGTACTGATGAAGTCTTGGAGCCTGAAATAAATCATTCAGAGCCAGATGTTATTCAAGAGTACAACCTTGAGAGCTGTGAAGAATCTACTAAGGTTGCCTATAACAGAATCATCTATGGTGTTGGGTTCATGATTGTGTCATCAGAATATGCAGAAGATCCAGCCAATAATCCACATGTCCAATTGTCTAATTTTTTCTCAGGTCTTTTGTCTACCTATTCTTGTCCTTTATTCAAGATGAACTCGAGGGCGAGTTCATTCATAGTGGAGGAGAATGATGTAGGACGAGAATGGACCCAGTTTAGCCGAAAAACCATAAAAGTAAAGAAGCGGTGTAGAATCAAGAAGAGTGATTGGAAAATAGGTAACTCACGCGTAAGCAGGTTACTAGCCGCTGGAATATTCAAGAAGATTTGGTTTTGGACTTTTCGGGTTTCTCGTGCGAAAAGGCAGGTTTTGATTTTGAATCAGATTTGACTAACTTTTGGCCAGAATGTCCGTTTGAGACGCATGATAGCTTTCCAGAATGGGAACGACGAGATCTTCAAGACTCACTTTAGTGAGCCCTATCAGATTTAGGCCAAAATGTATCATCTTAATAATCCGATTCGTGATTTAATATTTTTAGACTAGTTTTACATTATTTTTATTTTAGGTTTTCTAGTCTATTTTGGATTTGTTTTGTTTTAATCCGTGGGGTTTAGGGTTTCATTGTTAGTCGCCCTAGGGTTTCTTTTCCCATATATGAGCAACCTTAAATGGCTGCAGAACTATCTTTTATCATATTATCAATCAAAATTGAGAGTTTTCTCTTTTATCTCTGGTGGACTCCAGAATCTTCGTTTTAGGTTTATTGCTGGTAAACCTAGTTATCAATCTGACTGCGTCACTTTCAAAAAAAAGTAACTAACCTTAAATAATTAAAACAAAAATATTATAGACAAATTAAGTAACAAACCTTAAATAATTAAGATAGAAAAAACTAACGTTTATGAGACTCGAAACCTAAACCTCCTGCAAGGCATAAAAAAGCCTTAGCCCTGCACTATGATGGCAACTTACAATTCTAGATGACTAAAAGTTATTTATATGTAAAATGTCTAGTGGGTCCTGTGACCTACTTTCCCAATATGTCTCCGCCATTGTCAATAAATTATCATCCACTAAATCGATGGAGAAGATATAGAGAAGTAGACTCTCCATGAAACCCTAGCAGAGCTTTGCTAGGTCAGGACTAAAAAAAAAGGCCTAGCTCCCATGCATCTACCTCTAGATAAATAAAATATACTAGGAGAATGATAAGAAAATAAAAACTGAAAAATATTCGGTACTTTGTGAAGAGCGTGTTTATCATTTTTTAACTTTATTAAGGGGAGTGAAAGTCACACTCTCTAATTTGTAATTCACACTCCCTCTTTCATTATTTGGTCAAAATTCTCATAAAAAGACAAAATATAAGTAACAAAAAATAAAAACATGGAATCTGGATTGTAAAATAGGGAGTGTGGATTTCACACCCCTTTATTAACTGACATTTTTGTTATTCTAATAATTCAGTTTTAAAGGTCTTTTAATATTTGAGGGATATAACCATAATAAAAATTTGATTATTGCTCAAGTAAATCCAGAATATGTGTCTGGCCCAAACATTAGGTTATTTGATCTAGTTGTAATAGGGTTTAGAATTAGAGATATTCTCTGAAATATTCATAGATATCCGATTAATTGTATGATTATCTTTCATTATGACTCCATTTTGATTCTGAGCATATTATTTTGTGACTACGATGGCTGGGCCATTAGTATTAATTCAAGGACATGAAATAGTCCAAGTTCCCCATGCCAAATGGCACCTTGATTATTGTCATAGATACTCTCTATGCTCGTAGGGCAAATCGCACCTATGAATAGCCAACGGATTCCATGCGAAAACGCATGTAGAGAATGAAAATGAATTCCTTTGCAATGCATTTAATGATTGCGAATAAATGCGCATTTTAGAGAAGTTTATGCGTCTCTCTAGTGGACTCTATGTCACTATTCGAGCTATTAAATCCAATAAAGTCATGAGAGAATATCTCTTAGATTTAGACACATATTGGCTTTATCACGACAAGATAGGTCATCCTGCTCATGATATGATGATCCGTCTACTAAACACTTCACACGGACATCCATTCTCTTGAGCGAAACGAAGCATGAATCAAAAGTTGATTCTTGGACTAAGTGTGACCGCCGCCACTGCCTCTGGCACCGCTGCCATCCACCACCAGCCTAGGGCTGGCACAGTCCCTATCTATGATGCCATGGATGGCGTCCATCATGTGATGGCGCCCTAGGCGATGCTGCAATCACCAACTTTGCTTCAAGTAGCATTTTAGACTCTCTGACCCAACCACAACCCTCATTGGTTGCTTCTAAAGCCTCTCGCTCGTTTACAAAGCTTTTCCTTAGGGAAATTAGGACTGAAACCTTCCTATGCAAATGATTTGAAAATACTCATTCTGTTCTTACATAGAATCCATGGGGATTGTATGGACTAATTCAACCAACTTGCGGACGTTTAAATATCCCATGATGATTGGTTGACATGCAAACACACTGGTCATGTGTTGTGCCATTGTCCACTTGTAATGCTATTTATGCTACACTCCTAGCACATATCATATGACAATGGTCTCACTCCCCGAATAATCCTATTTAGTCAATTGCATTTGACTATGCTAGAGAGTTTATATCGAAGACTTTCGATGGTTATTGCAATGGGACTGATGTTGGACATCATATTCCCATGAACACACCCAAATGGTCTCTCAAAAATGATTACGATGGTAGTTAGGACATTGGTAATACGCACCAATCTCCTTATATCTGCTTGAGGTGATGTAATATCGCATGTAGCTATGCTAATTTGTGCACGACTCACTGCCACTCAATCTACCTCTGCGTTACAGCTAGTGACTGGGTACAAGTATCGTACTTACGCATATTTGAGTGTGTCATTTATTTGCCAATTGTGCAGCCACAGCTCTTTGTGATGGGTCCTTACAGACGAATGGACAACTACATTGGATTTAAGACTCCGACAATCGTCCACCACTTAATGCCCTTGCAAGGTGATCTAATTACCGCTAGCTTTGCGGGTTGTCCCTTTGATGAGACAGTCTTCCCTTCGTTAGGGGGAGATAAGAACACAAATGTTCAGCATGAACGACATAAATTGTCGTGGCCTGTCCCCACTATGTCTCATCTCTATCCTTGTTAATGTGACTAGATCACACATATCTGCTGCAAATATGCCTGCAAGGATGGATGTCCCTAAGAGAGGATGTAGCACCACCCTACACGGAGGTAGGCATAGTGCCAACGCCAAAGAGAATGACACTCTGGCGTTATAGGCCATGCCCAGCTAGGATGCGTGGGAGGCCTGTGGGTTCGAAGGATACTTTGGCACATTTCAATCCTTTGATCATCAAGATTCAAAATTCGTCTCATGAGAATCTTCCGGGCTATGGTTATCGTTGGGGGACGCCTCAACATCAGAACCTATTCCTGAGAATATAGAGCTCTATGAAAATTACACTAGTGTACATGAGACATGGGATAGAAACTCCATCATAATTGATGATGTAGTTGCACATTTCGTTGCGCATGAGTTGTTGAGTCTGATGATATTGAACCACGCTCCGTTGATGAATGAATGCCAACGTAGAGAAATTTGGCCTAAATGGAAAGATGCGATCTAGGTTAAGTTAGATTCTCTAACGAAGGGGAAGGTTTTTGAGCCAGTGAGGCCAACACCTCCTAACATAAAACATATTGACTAATGGGTCTTCGTTAGAAAGCATGGTGAGAAAAAGAGATGGCAATCTCGCATTATGGCGCAAGGGTTCTCACAAAACGCCCTGGAATCGACTACGATGAAACATATTCTCTCGTAATGGATGTCATTGCACTCCACTATACCCTGTCAGTTTGGTAGTTTCCAAATAACTGATCATACAGCTTACGAATGTGGTCACTACGTATCTCTATGGGGATCTAGATACAGAATATACATGAGGTTTATGGTGGACTTCATTTACCCAAGTCAAGTGGCTCTAGACCACGGAGCACGTTTGCAAAAAGATTGAGACGCTCACTAAAGTGACTACTTGATTGGGAGGGGATATGCCCTCACGTTTCCATAACAAGTTTCAGATTTTATCGTAGTTTATGTTGGACATGATCTTCATTAGAAGCCCTTAAAGAGTTAAGAGAAACCGCTGAACACTTGAAATCCAAGTTTGAGATAAAGGATTTTGGGAGAACATGATTATATCTCGGTTTGGAACTTGAGTATCGTGTCAATAGATGCTTAGGCATTTTGACAAGGTCAAGCCTTCAAGCGCCCCCATGATCGTCTATAGTCTTGATCCTAAAAAGAATCCTCTTCGTTCAAAGGATGATGGTGAAGATGTGCTAGAGGCGGAAGTGCCCTAGATAAGTACAATAGGCGCATTATTGTACTTAGCTCAATACACAAGACCGGACATCTCATTTTCCATGAACTTGTTAGCTAGATATAGCTTTGCACCAATGCGACGCCATTGGATTGGTGTAAAAGATATCTTTCGGTACTTGAGATGTACGATTGATATGGGCTCTTTCTATCCCTAGAGAGAGATGATGGATTCAGAACCATCACACACCAGGAACGCCGCCAACACTGGCCTGCGTCCTCTATCCCCATCCCAAAACAACATGTGTTTTGGAAGGTCTTACTGATGTTGGGTATCTCTTTGACCAACACAAAGGTCATTCCTAAATTGGTTAAGTGTTCACAATGGGTAAAGACCGTGATATCTTGGAGGTCTACAGAACAGATCCTAGTCGCTATATCTTCGAACAATGCAAAGATTATTGCTCTTCACGAAGTGGTTCGTGAATGTTTATGGATTGGATCCATAATTACGCATGTTCGAACAATTGTGGTTTGAAGTCTACCACAGATAAACCTACGAGCATATAGGATAATGCTACTTGATTTGAACAAATGAAGCAAGGCTACATTGAAGGCGACAACACCAAGGATAATCAGCAACAACAAACTCTCCTCAAGATCAAAGTGAACTAGGTTCAATCCGAGGACAATGTGGCATGCTTGCTCACTAAGTCATTGCCTAAATTCCACTTTTGAGGAACATATTGGTAGCATCGTTTGCGGAAGTTCATGTATGGTCATCAGGAAGAGATGTCTACATGTATGGTCTCGAAACGTGAAGGGTGTATTGTGCTCTTTTTCTCCTTCGACCGAGGTTATTTTTGTCCCACAGGGTTTTTATTACTCGGCAAGGTTTTTAATGAGGCAACGAGAGGAGCACTACGTTTGGGGGACACAAAGGGGAGTGTTCAAGTAAATCCAGAATATATGTCTTGCCCAAACTCTAGGTTACTTGACATACTTGTAATAGGGTTTAGAATTAGAGATATTCTCAGAAATATTCATAGATATCAGATTAATTGTACGATTATCTTTCCTTGTACAACTCTAATTCTATGCCTTGTAATTTTCTATATAAAAATGTCCCTATTATCAATGAAAGTACAACTCAATTCTCTCCCAATTCAGTTTTCCTTAAACAATTATGACATTATAGAACTATAAATTTATCCATTAAAATTTTCTTTAATACAAATTTATAACATCAAAGGACATAATTAAGTAGATAGCATAGCCGTTGCCGCTCCCTGCAGGAAATTCATAAATGGAGTCTAGTATATCGGCATCCATTTCTAACCTATCTTCACCAATAACATTTTTCTGGCTGCTTCTTCCAACGAGGAAAGTTCCATTATGATCCCATCTCTTTCCTTGAACTTGATTAGCAGAAATAACGACACTTATCTCTTGGTTAAATTTTTCGTCATACTGAGGCCTGGTTTCATCAGTAGGATATCAAGCTGGAAGTAGATGTTTTGATGGGCGGTTAGAGTTTTCATTTTGATGATACTAAAGGGCCATTAGGTGAGCTCCTAATGCACGAAGACATGACCAATTGTCAGCCCTGCCGTAAAACCCAACAATTTTACTCTCACTTCTCTTAATTGAAAAATGCTTTGTACAAATATCGTCAGATCTAAATGGTCCATATATATGCTCTTCTATTTCTCTTGAAGATAATTTTGGTAATAAAGGTCGGCGTGAATGAATCATGCATGTTCCTGAATGAAGTCAAAAACTCGTCTGGTGAAATTGCAGAAACAGAATTACCCAGTCTAATGAGATGTTGTCAGTAGGCCAACAGTTAACACAAAGCAAGTATAAGACTAGATCAACAACACACGATATGTTGATGCAGTAAAACCCTCCTAAGAGGTAAACAACTGTGGGCACTATGCTGGTAAACAATCCACTAGTAAAAGATTAGTACAAAAAGAATTCGCACAAATTCTACTTACTAGACCCTACTAGAAAGGCAGCTTGATCATGTCTTTACTACTGAATCTGAAAAGTGGATCTAATCACCTTCGTCAATCTTGAAATGGCACAACACAGACTCGGTTGTCGATCACCTCAAGGCACGAACCATGCATGAATGTAGCACACACGGAAGCATAAAACCAAGGCTTTGAAAGAAGGTATTTGAGATGTTGATAATCCTTCAAGAGTTAAACATGGAACAACTCATGAAGAATTATTCAAAAACTTTTAAGCTCAAAGTTCTCTAAAAAGAAGCCATAACCCTAGCATGCTAAACAAACATGTATTTATACTAATGAGACATTGGAGCTACGCTAGGGTTCCTATTCTGCATGGGCTTTCTTTTAAAAACAATGTTTAATGAGCATGGATAATAAACACCGTCTCATAGCAAGCCCGTTCACTACACTAAAAACACGTCTGACTCAGCAACTCAATAAACATAATACTATGCTATCCTAATCTAGGATAGAATGGAAAAACTTGTTCACTCCTAAAAGTAACATAACACAAATGAATGCAGACTTACCATTTGAAGATGATGAGATAAGTTGAGTAGCGAGTCTTGTATGTGATCCAAGCTTTTGAGTTTCACAATTAAGGACTATTACAACACATATGACTCTTGATTGTTTAGCTAGAAAATGCCAATTACACAAATATGACACTAACATCCGGATAATCAAGCTTGTCTGTAGTAAGGTACAAATTACAATTAGTTATTTTATTTTTACAGAGTTTATAAGCGAATTGAAGTTCTTTCATGGCATGCATGTTTCCGATTTATCATTTTATCAAATCATTAATGAAGAACCCAAGGATGTGGATCAACTAACCTTGAATATTTTGCCGTGGACATAGAGGACGGGAGTACGAGCTTCATGCTTTTCAGACCAAAATGTGTTCCCTATGTTTTTAGTGCATTTCTCCCTACATTTTACTTAGTTATTCTCTTAACAATATCATTTCTAACTTAGTTTTGTGTTTTGTTTACATCCTCCACCTGGCCATTTGTCTGCAGGTGTGCCAGTGAGGCATACAGGATCTTGGTACCCATGTTCTCAGTGTATGACCGTAGTTTATCGTTATCGAATTGTGCCCCATTGTCTGTGACAATAGTGTCTGGGACCCCAAACTGACAGTAGATGTTTCTCCATAAGAAATTCTTGACTTTTTCTGTCGTGATGGGAATAAAGGGTTCTGCCTCCACCCACTTTGTTTGGTAGTCTACCACTATGATGGCGTACTTGAACTGTCTTACGGCTGTAGGGAGCTTACTAATGAGGTTCAGTCCCCATTGGCAGAAAGACCAAGGTGCAAGTAGGATAGAGAAGGCAATTGGCGGTGCCCTGGGTATGTTGGCGTACATCTCGCACTTATGACAAGAATTTGGTACTATTTCTACTAAGGCTGACATTGTAGGCCAGAAATACCTGGCGCACAGTGCCTTATGGGCCACGGATCTTGCTATTGTGTGGTTACCCCAGACACCACCATGGATATCCTTGAGGATCTTATGACCCTCCTCCTCCCTGAAGTATTTGAGGTTGGGGAAGCTGTGATGCCTTTTGAACAGTTTTCCATTCATTATAAAGTACCGGACTGATCTAAGTTGCAACTTTCTTGCCTCAACCTTGCCCTCCGAGGTAAGGCCGTCGACGATGTATTTTAGTATCGACCTTGTTCTTCTTTGCCCTTGGTATCTGGGTAATGGTGAAGGTGTTGAACCGCTGCGCTAATGCCTTGGCGAGAGCCTGTTATGATGACATCTGGGGCTCCTTTGCCTCAAAGTCCCCGTTGGCTTGATTTACGACCAACTGAGAATCGCTAAAAATGTGAAGGTTCCACACTACAACAAATCAAGGCATTTACTGCGTAAAATTTACAGCTTGCAATTTTTTGTGCCGTAATTGTTACTCTTTTATGGCGTGCATGTAATGCATGCCGTAAATAACCTTTGTCATTTACTCTTTTACGGCGTGCATATATAGCATGCCGTTAATAACCTTATCAGTTAGTCTTTTACGGCTCGCAGAAATAGCACGCCATAATTGTGTTATATCTTTTATGGCATCCATTTTGAGCATGCTATAACAACATTAAAAAAAATAAGCTTATTTACGGCTCGCAAAAAAGCATACCGTAAAAACATCTATAGAAAAGCTTAATTATAGCTCGTAAAGAAGCATTCCGTAAATAATGATTTTTAAAGAGCGAAATTTTTCCTAAAAAATTTGGTTTCCCTCTCAATTTTATCTTTCCTCTTTTCTCAACTTTCCTGAAATTTACTTACTTTTCTTAGTTTTCTATTCTAAGAAAGTCATGCCCTTTGCAAACTCCTCACCAGTTCGCAATGCTCCAAACCTAATAGCAAAAATTCCAGACCTTCCCGCCAGTTCGCCTCCGCAAGTTCTTCTTCCCGTCTAATCACCCAGTTCTCAAGGTATTGCAAAAATCTCAACTCTTCCCCGGCCAAGTTCTTCTCTTGGGCTATCGGATTTTGCGACAGGGTTGGGTAAATCAACCGGCGTTGTGTGTTCAGTCGAGGACGAAGAGAGCATCTCAGATTGTGATTTCTAATCATAAATTTAGGTATGGCCATATGATATTGTGGATTCATATGGATTCTGGTAAATTTGATTGGGATTTTATCTCAAAAGTGAACCCGTCTGTCTAAAATTTAGGATTTATAGCTAGGTATTTGGTTATCAAAGATGGGTGTCTACTTGATATGTAATATCTGAAACTTTTGTTTTGATTGAATGTATTGAATTGGTTTGATAGATGCGATGAAGTTTCTAAACTTGGTGGATGACTCGTTTCAAGCAGATCAAAGTCTTATGCACGATTTTGATGAGTTTATGAAGCATTATGACAAGGTAGATGCATTGGTTTCTTTGAATTTTGGACTAGGAGTAGGACTGTACGTGAACTATTACTTGCTTTGACCAGGTTTTCTAGATATCTATGTTACTGCAGCAATATGACCCTCACTTGGTGGGCTAGTAATGGTTTGTGTTGTATGTTTCTGTTAAATGTTGCTTTTAGTTTGGGTTATGTATCTGCATGTTCTTTTTGTCAAGAACTCAGCAATTTATATTCAATGAGAATGCTTTGAGAAAGTAGTTTCTGAGTTCACTATGTTGAAATTGGATTTGGAATTGGAAAAAGAAAAAAAGTATGATGATGTGGATATATTAATGTACATTGTGCATGTGCTGGATATCTAGGTTCTCATTATTTAATGCAGTGTGTGCTGGGATTAGGTGAGTGATGAACTTTCTTTCTGTCCTTATTTTTAAGTATTTTTAAGGAACAAGCATGATGACCTTATTATCTTGACCATCATCAGTGGCCAATTCATCTAGTGAATCTTCAAACTTCATTACCAGCTCCTTCTTAGCATGTCTCATATTGCTCATGGAATAGGTGTGTCACCCTCACATCTCCATTAGCCCAAACTAAAAAGAGTGAGTATTTAGTTCATTATGAAGTTTTTTTTTCATGATATATAGTACTTGTTAATTGAATATCATACATTTATTATGATTGATTGGCGCCAAAAATTTGTTTCTTCCCTTCTTGATCTGTTCTACTTCTTATGTGCGTCATGAATTCAATTATCCTCTAAATTCCCATTTATTACATGACCAATAGCTCCAAATTATTTGCTTCATACAGATTGGTCAAGCATATACATTCACGTCTTAAGAGTTCATTTGTTCCGAGCTATAGCTTTTCTGGACAATATGCATGTTTCAAAGCTAGCCATAGCTTCAGAACCCTTTAGAACATCAAGGGTATTTGGGCACCCTGCAATAACAATTACTCAATAGTAGCAACTATCTTATTCACTATAATGGGATTAGGTGAAAAACAAATTAAATCTTGATACCTATTACTCTACCGTTACAAGTGAAAGTTAGCAAATTTGATCACAAGAGTTATAATTTTTTTTTTCAAATTTGTTATATGTTTGTTCTCTGGACGTCTATGTTATATTACTTCTATCTAGCCACTTTTTCTTTAATTACTATATTGTTATATGATACGTGCAAAAATCGGACGGTAAGTGTGCAAATGATCCCTAACCCTGAAAATGTCGAGCGTTAGTATAGGATAAGCAGGGATCGTTCAAGCCGGGGATTGAGGGTGCTAACATGTGATGTGAGAAACAAATTAAAAGAAAGAATATACAAATTCACACGAAATTATTAGATCATGTACAAGTTAAGTTAGAATTAAATTAGAAATCCATATACAACACAAATACAAACAACAAATCCTAATTAAACTCTAACTACACAAATTCATGTACAACACAAACACATATTACTATTCACAAAAACACTATTCATGAAATTAAAATATATTTCCAGATTATATTTTATACAATTTACGATTTCATGCAACCTAAAAACCTAAAACCAATTTTATTTATTTACAACTATACAAGAACATCAAGAAACGAAAACAAGGGGGGTTTTTGAATATCAAAAGCATAAATTTTCAGAAAACAAATAAAGAATAAAAATCATTTCTATACAAAGGTGGGAAAAGAAGAATTTTCGAAGAACAACTAATCAAGAACCATTGAAGAATCAATATTTTCATGCATCCCTTAATCTTTCTTTTAATTACCATGGAAAGCTATCAACCAAGAACACAAAAATCAAAGCAACCATTGTCCCCTTTTAACTTTCTTTCTTAAGTCAAATCGAAATAGCAAAGCACCAAATCAATTTTATTTTGAAAAGTTCGATATCACACACTCCAAGCAACTGTGTTGAAAAATCCCGTTTTCAAATCATTAAGTTCAAGAAAGAATCAATAGACATGCAAATTTAAGCGTGTCAAAACTCATCATCACATGCATAATCTGATTTCGACTCAAAGCAAGCCTTTACTACTTATTTGAATTAGGTTTCACCAAGCATCAAACCCAATTACTAGCAAATTACATGCAAGTCTTCCCATGTTTCGAACCACAAGAACGTTCCATGTAATGAAGCACAAAAATCAGATTATCAATCCATGCATTCGGCAATCAATCAAGACGAAGAACACATAAACACATCAATCATTGAATAGAACATCAAAATTATACTTGAAAACAGATTTGCATACTCAAAAGATTCGGTTTACACATAGAAAATCCAAAGCAGAAATTCCATCTAACAAGTACACAAAACCGTGAATTAATGTATGGTAGAGCATATGAACAACCCTTAATCACGTCCCAAGGTCCAAAGCAGCTCTTAGCACAGCAACAAGTGAAGATCACGATGGTGAAGGGTGATGTCACGGCTTTGCTCCTTGAAGATTGGGAAAACCTGAAACTAGAGAGCAAACAAGTGAGAATCGAATTTTTGGAGAAAAGTGTTCACCCCTGAACGTCTAATACACAAGGTATATATAGGAGGACGTCCCAAGGCTCTCCCAATTCGTTTCTACTTGGTTTCTCTTAGTTCGTGTTGATTTAGGACTTCTTTGGCTCAAAACAGATTTCCGGCAGGATTGACCTCAGACTACTAAAACGACCATAACTTCCTCTAGAAAATAGATATTGATAAACCGTAAAAATATCTGGAAACTAGACATCCTTAAAACTAGACATCCGTAGCTTTCCAACCATATAAATATCATAATTTTCTGAGCTCTGAGAGATTTTTGACACTCCATTGAAGTTGATTGATCTGCACAGGCAGATTTCCGAATCTGTAAAGATTTCGACTTTTAAGGCACAAGTTGAGTCCAATTCGGTTTTCCTTCACATCACATGCCTCTCACATGTCTTCCACGCCTATGCTGAAGTAGAAACTTCAAGAACTCCCTAGAACCTTCAAGAATCTCACGGCAATTCCAATCCTTACTCAACAGGAAGTCCAAATTCCACATTGCTTTGTAACTCGAATTCTTTGAGACTTCCTCTTCCATGTGCACGGCATATGATCTTCTTGAGTCTTCTAGATGCTTCATGGACGTTCCATAGACTTCTCCTAGCTTCCACAGGTCTCCTAGTATGAGTAGAACTCCATATGCAAGTAGGTTTCCTAGTTGAATAGAAACTTCTTTTCTGCGATTCTTCTACACTCTTCCGGAACCTTCTTGAGTAATCCTTATCCAACAGGGACTCCTTGTCACACTAGGATTCCTCATCTGAGTAGAATTGGGTTTCCTTGTCCAAGTAGAACTTCTAATTTCCGCGACTTAAGAGTTTGAATCCAAGTCAGCTTCTGATTCCTACTCCAACTAGGATTCCTTTTCCTAGTCAAACTGGGAGAACTTCCATTTCTTCATTTCTTCTCATTTCTGCGCCACTTGTGCTTTCCTTAGCCATTTTTGGACCTTGAGACTCCCTTTTACCTGAAAAACACTAACTAAGTTAAATTGATCAAGTTAAAGGCAATAACTTAGCAAAATATAGGGTTTAATCATTATAAACGTCGCATTTTCTGCTCCTATCATTATATGATTTTTGATCTAGTTATATTATTAGCAAGCTACACTTTTTCAATCCTCTTGGAGATATCAACATTGACAGTTCAGTACTAGAGTTGGTAATAAAGGCAACCTTGTGTGGAATGAAAGATTAAATGATCACCTCCATTTATCATGCTTTCCGTGAAATGCATTTACTAGTAAGATCTCTGTCTCTGTCTCTGTCTCTCTCTCTCTCTCTCTCTCTCTCTCTCTCTCTCTCCCCTCCTTGTCATTTGATTTCAAGGTTCCTTTAACTAAGCAAGAACATGATGAAAATAATAAAATATAAAGAACTGCATATGTGTAGTTCTGTGCTATTTTTTATTTATTTTCTTTTTATTACTTGTAGCTCTTTTATTATATGAATAATTATAGTTATAGTATTAATTGTAAAATGTTTGTTGTCTAAATACAAGTTAGAATGTAGCCTCAAGGAAAACAAAGGTGAAACAAAATGGATACAGAATGGGCACATTGTAAAAGCAGGTTACATCTAAACTAGAAACATTAATATTATGATAATATAGACCATATATGATTCTAATTTAAAAATATTTTGTTATATTTTTGTCGTAGAGATCCTAGAGCTTTTTATGAGGGAGCACGACAGTTTGTTACTAGTATTCATGCAAGTAAGGGGCCTTGGTAGTGGCCGTATAAACATCTAGTCCCATCCACCTAATGAAATTTTAGATCACTTGATCTCAAATGGGTTATATGAGAGTTATAGTAACTATACCTTTCATGGGGATGAGCTGAACAATTCTGTATAATAAGAAATGGTGGAAAACATGGAGAATTTAGAGACATACAAAATGTACAGAGATGCATATTTAGATGATGAATTTATGGAACCTGCCCCTAAACCAATAGTGCCTAATGTTGCAAATTTAGTTTCTGAAGCAGAACTTCCGTTATACACAGGTTGTCCTTCCACAAAGATGTCAGCAACAGTAATGTTTTACAAGTTTAAGGCAAGAAATAGTTTGTCTGTCAGTGGCTATGATGAACTTCTAGAGATGGTTCGTAGTCTTCTACCTCCAGATAACATACTTCCGAATTCTCTATATTCAACAAAAAAATTACTCAAAGCATTTGATCTAGGTTATGAGAAGATTCATGCTTGTCTTAATGATTGTTGTTTTTTTAGAAAGAGTCTAGAGCACAAGGAGACTTGTCCTAAATGTGGTGCCTCTCGGTGGAAAGTAAATAAGCACACCCAAAACATTGAGAAAGGAGTCCCTGTAAAGGTCTTGACATATTTTCCTATTATCCCTAGATTTAGAAGAATGTTTAAGGATTCTAAAAAGGCGGAACAACTTAGATGGCACCAAACTCATAAAAGTCAAGATGGGAAGATGCGTCATCCAGTTGACTCACTTGCATGGAAGAAGATTGATAGCAAGTGGCCTTCATTTGCAAAAGATCCTCATAATCTTAGACATGGTCTTTCATCCGACGGATTTAGTCCATTTGGTGATCTTAGTTCCCGATATAGTTGTTGGCTTGTGAAATTGCAAAACTAGAGTCAAAAGATCCAAATGTAAAAGTCATCATGTGTCATGAACCATGAATGTTGGAAAGTTTGGGTGCTTGATGTTTTTGAGGATATAGCTTTATATCGACTAACTCGGGAGTTTGGAACACTGAGTATGGCTCAAGGAAGTAAAATTGCATGGCCTATAAAATACATCAAACAAGTTTAGTTTATGAACTTTTAGGTAACATATTCTAACACTAATCACCTCTTCCTTATTGTTTTGAGTAGTGTTATTTGTTTTTGGTGGTTAAATAACATCCATCTAGAGATTCTCAATTCTGGTTTGTTCTTATATTGCAACTCTCTGGATTTGCTTATAATTTAGTTCTAGTTGTAGAATTAAGGTCGTTATATGAGGGCTATCCCATTATAGAAGGGTGAATACTACTTAGCACTTTCATCGGTTCCAAGTTCAAATTATAAATACTTTCAGAAACTTTAGTTCAGGTAGTTCGTGAAGATAGGAATTTCTTTCGAATACCAATTATTAGACAGATTTAGAGAACTACATGAACTCATCTTATTTCTTATTTCCAGTATTGTACTATGCTTTTAGTGATTTAGAATATGTTCTGATTCTTTGCTAGTATCTTATTTAACTCTAGTTTAAAGAAGCAAAAAGCCATGCAACCAATGTGTAACATATATTCTCAAACATGTTTCTAGCAGGTACTGCGAAATTTTGAGGTGTATGCGGATTAATCCCTTATGTTGATACTATTGGTGAATTGCTTGAACTGATTTGGACATGCATTTTTTCAGTTGGATAATGGTGCTTGAAAGCTTGCAATTACCTTGCAATATATTTTGGAACTGTAATATGTTACTTTTAAACTCAAGTTTGTAGGGACATGGAAATGCAATTGTTTTGTAGTTTAGTTGCATATGGCATGGAGCCATGTTTGTACAGACACCCTATTTTAATTGATGGAATATATATATATCTGATATATCATATATGTTAATTCATCTTTGCTCAATCTTTGACAATCTATATCTTTCATATGTCTTTGAAATGAATTATTGTTAGTTGAGCAGCTACATTGAATATACTGCCATATTTGGCAAATGAGCAGCAATATAAAATTTCCTGCAAAAAAGAAATGCCACTAATGGCGTGCACAGTCTTTAACGATGTGCCATAGGCACTGTAAATAACTCTATAGGCATTTTTTTATAGCATACCATGTGTGCTGTAAATGAGTTTTACAGAATGTCTTTTACGGCGCGTTTTGTTGAGCATTTACGATGCACTTATATGTCAGATTAGAGATCAGAGAATTGCTTGGAACACTTTTACGGCGTGCTTCGCTAAACATTTATGGCTCACAAATGCATGTCGTGAATGTAATATGTCTTTTATGGCGCAAGCTTTTACAGCCTGTTTTGATGCGCAGTAAATAGGCTTTTATGGGGCACATGGTGTGCTGTAAAAGACCAGTTTTGGTGTAGTGTCGGAAACCTATCTCCCGAGCGATCTGTAAACCAGCAATGAAGGCCTCGTACTCGGCGGCATTGTTGGATGCTTTGAATGCGAATTTCAATGCGTACTCATAAGGTTGCTCGTCCGGGCTAATGGGCAAAATACCCACTCTACTTGTCCTCTTGTTTGATGCTCCATCAACATAGAGCTACCAAGTATTTGGTGGTTGGGGGCACGGGGCTGGTGGAACCTCGCTCTGAGGGGGCATATTCTGGGCAGGAATCAGCTCAGAAATGAAGTCCGCTATTTCCCGGACTTTGATGGCTGTCTGGGGTTTGAAGTGACTATCAAATTCTCCCAATTCGATGGCCCACTTGATAAGCCTACCACAGGTTTATGGTTTCTGTAGTACCTGCTTTAGCTGGTAGTTGGTGAACACGGTTATTGAGTGTGCTTAGAAGTGGTGCCTGAGCTTCCTGGCAGAAACTAGCAGGGCCAAAGTTATTTTTTGTATGTACGGGTATGGTGATTCAGCACCGGAGTAACCCTTGCCTGCATAGTACACCGTGTACTCACAGTTAGGGTCGCGTCTGATGAGTGTTGAACTGACGGACGTGGCACCTCTTTGATTACCAAGAGTAATCAGGAGGTTTAGGCCGCGGTTCGATCAGATGCTTAAGCCTTTTCAAAGATATTTCATGGTCCCTTTTGTTAACAATTTGCGTTAACAAATTGCTAGGATTTGTAGCTCAAAATAGACATAACTAGCTGCTCTTCATCAACTGGATTTTATTATTTTTACTTCTGATTTGTTTGGGTCACTGTGAATATCGACGCGGTGACGACGAATCACGTGGGCGGGAAGGTCAGAATCGTTAGTTTAACCAGGTATATATGTGGTTTATATAAACCAAGGTATTCATGATATTATAACAAGGTATTTGTGGTTTATATCTGCTTCTGCTTCTCTTCTTCTGCAGGCTTTAGGTACTTCAAAAACTGGTGGACCAATTCTCTCCTTTAAAAGCATTTCATTTTGTCCTTGACAACACTGATGAGGTATGGCATTGTAATCTCATATCTTGTTACTTTGGATCATTGTTTGTTGCCACTTGGAACCCATTCTTTCAGTAACAGGAAGAAAAGTTAAGGGATTCATTGATTTGTATTAAACTAAAACTAAATCATGAGAATGAGAGAGGGGGCTATCTTCTTAGACGACCTTATACACATGTTCCTCGAACTTTCTTCCTCTGTTTTTCTCTCACTCGTTGATCTTCATTTATAGTGGGCTCTTTGTTTGTTTGTTTGATTTGATTGTCAATACCCAGTCAAGGCTTGGTTCTTTCTGTTCGTTTCTGGGTATGTTGTTCCATCTTTTTACTTGGTGAATGAGTTCTGGTTGTTGTGTTTTGAGTTGAAAGTTGTTATTTTTGATCAGAAGTTTATGTTTAGTTGGTCAAAGCTTGAGTTTTTAAGTTGTTTGGGAATATGATAATCTTTTATGTTTGTATCCTAACTGGTTTAGTTGGTCAATGATTGAGTTTTTAAGTTCTTTGGGAATATGTTAGTCTATTTTGTTTGCGTCCCAAATCGTTTATGGGGCGAAGTTAGTTGATTTCTGTTTCACAGATTGATTTTTTGTCAGTTATTTCGATGTGGTTTTGTTGGTGTTGGGTTTGGTAGAAGATAGCAATCAGGTTTTTTAGAGTGTATGTAGTCTCATCTATTAATTTATGAATGTTTCTGTCGTGAGATTTTGTAGGTTTTCTTGATCCTGGTAGGTCTAGTTTCAATTGTTTCATGAAATATGTACATTTGTAATTTTTGTACTTTACCCATAAACATAAAGTAGCCTAGTATATGTTATGAATTCTTTGTATTGCAGCTATATTTATTCTTTTGGAATTACCTAACTAGAAGGATCCTATATGTACAACATTTCAATATCAGATTTGCTTTCTGTTTATTCTGGCTGGAATTGCTTAAGAATGCTGAGAGTAGCAGAGGTGTGCTCTACTTCGATTTGGTCTTTAATTAGTTACCTACAAAATCTCATATGTACGCTCATGTGTATGCTTTTGCAACCCATCCTCTAGGTGAAAGGTGCTAGGCCTGTCATAATTTCAAAATATATTGCAGAGGATGGTAACTTACAAATATTAGACATTGTCAAGCTAAAAGAAAAGTAAATTAAAGTAAAGAGCAAAGAAAACAAGTGGTCTAGTTAGAACAAAGAGTAAATCTAGTTTGAACTTTTCATGCACTTTTTCTATCTAGTAGGTGGTCTACAAATCTGCTCAAGCAAACCACTTAAGCATGCAATATGCCATTCTTAGCTTTTTTTTTTCCTATAATTGTTGAAGACAAAGGTTAACTACTGTTTTTCTTACTATCTAATCTAAAACATAGATACTTCACATTTTCTGACAGCTTTCTTATTGATCACTCTTCTCTCTTTCAAATGCTAAAAGCACTTTGCTCTTGTTGTTATCTCTCTCCTGGTGGATGTGTCTTCTCATCGATGATAGTATTCTTATAATTTATACAGTTCCTTCGATGTTGATGGTGTCTACAATATGGATTATATATGTCTGTTATCCTTTTGTGGATTCTGTGATTGTTTCCATTATGCAGTTTGACTGTCTGATAGATTTAATGATTGTATCTAATGTAGCGGTGATTGGAAAGATCTGGAGTACAAAGACTTTAACTTGAATGCTAAAGGTACGCCTACTGAACGTGGTTGTCTTCATCCACTGCTGAAGGGAAGGATATAATTTTTAGTTTTTGTTTTTAAATAGACGTGGGTTTGTATTAAGTTGCATAAATCAATATATCTATCCTCAGAAGTACTATAGAGAAACAGTTTAATAACTAATAAAGTTAGATACGCTAGCTTTATAATGACATGCAAATTTGGTGATTCTTTTCCTTTATAGACGACAACCAAATAATTCATTCCACTGTCTCCTAGTGCTGAAGTTTGCAGTGTTGTTTGTTGATTAATAATTGATTTTGTGTCTACAGCATATAGAATTGGATCGAAGACTTATTTTGGAAACAACTTGATAAAAATTACCTTGGCATGCCTAATGCAATGGTAGTTATTGCAGTGAAGGTTCTCCACTTGTTTGCTTGTGGTGAAGTTTTCATTTTCATGCTTTTTTGCGTTGTTTCAGGTGCACCATGGTTTTTATAATACTTAACAAATATTTAGATTTGCCTGTTTTACCCACTAATCATTTTGAGTCTTCTATTGTGGCCATCGTGTCCATATTTACTAGCTAATGCAAGCAGACATTTGCATTCTTTCTGTGCCTAGTTCAGTTTTAAGATTTTGGTAACAGTTATTCGATATATGTGATTTTAGATTTGAGCTGTTCACATTTGCATTCTAAAGCTCAAGTATTTATAAATTGATCCACATGTTTTATTATTTCCTTTTCTATATCATTTACATTTGAGTTGCATATTCTGCATTACCTATTACTAGGTTGCCTCTACTCATTCATATGGACTGAGGGAAGATGAATTGTGAAAAGGTCATTTTATCTTTTAAATGTACTTTTAAGTTTATAATATATGATTATTAGTAGGCAATTATTCTTATCTTGACCTTGCAATCTTATAGTAGCTATACAATCTTATGGTAGCTATAAACATATTTCGAACTGTTGCATGTGCTCAGAAGGCAGAGTGTTGATGATAAAGTTTAGAGAAGAAGATATAAGACATATCATTATGCTCTGTCTCAACCAGTTGAATGAGACCTAGACTTATTTCTATTGTGAACAGTGGTCATTGGACGTTGGCTGTTGTGAATCTAGATGAAGAAACCATTCAATTCATGGATTCGTTAAAAAGGTTACTTCAGGCCAGAACGATTTTACTTTGTTGAATATTTGGAACAATTGATGTAGTTTGGTGGCTGCTTGAAGTGGTAGTACAGTTTTTGCAATGTTTATCAATGGATATGTTGTTAGTGGTTTCCAGTTTTTTAATGAATATATGGTACAAAGCGATTTCCACTTTCTATATGAATGGTATAGTTTGGTTTATATTTTCAGGTTCTGATGAATGTATGCTACATTAATGTGGTTTCCAGATTTTAGAATGTATGTTGCTTTATTAAGAAAAGAACAACACATTAAAGCCAAATTTTGTGGTTGTAAACCAAATCACACAACATAAAAAGGAAAACAACTAAACATCCAACAACATAATTCATGCAAAATTTTGTTGTTTGAAACAACCAGAATCCACAGACAAAGATAAGAGTTTGTAGTCATAGTGTTATTCACGCAACAGATTATTGTTGTGTAAAATCATTTCACATGACAGATGTAACAAATAAATTTTAAAATTCTACACATTCAGACGACATTTTATTGCCGTCTCATATTAAAATAGACAATAGATTTTTGTAAAGTCTGTTGCTAGAGTTTAACAACAACAACATTTGACTGTCGTTCTATTTCATATCTAACCACATATACTTACAATTTGTGCATATTTAAGCACATTCAGACGACATATTTTTTTAGGTATCTGTTGTCTGAGTGAATTTCTAACGTCTGGCTTTACCCGTCATCTAAACGTCAATCAGATATCAGCTTACTAGACGACATATTTTTTACATATCAAACGATGGTCATGGTTTGTCATCTGATGAGGTTATTGGCATAGTGTAGAGGCTCTGTTATATTCAAGTTCCATCCTTGACCACAGATCAACTAAAAAGCTTTTTAACCTGCTCTGATGCCAAATGAAAATACAAG
Organism: Rosa multiflora; assembly: GCA_002564525.1. Classification (NCBI taxonomy): domain Eukaryota; kingdom Viridiplantae; phylum Streptophyta; class Magnoliopsida; order Rosales; family Rosaceae; genus Rosa; species Rosa multiflora. Next base: position 126,042 of record BDJD01003316.1, on the reverse strand, counting down.
GACAAAAACTGTTTTCTGAAAAACGGGGATTGCAAGGCACGAATCAATCCTTACTAGGCAGCAGAAACCAAAATAGCAAACTGAACATAGATTTTGGTCACGCAGTGAAAACCTCAAATATGAGATTAAAAACACTGCAGGGCTCTTACTCTTAGAGCCCAAAATAAGAATCATCTTATTAAAAAAGATATATTCTTTTACAAACTTGAATAGCACTCACTCGGTTACAATGTTTAGACAAAAGCTAACACAAAGTTTGCCTATCTTTTTGAACTCCTTCACTTGAACGATCACACGATCTTCCTCTTCTTTCTTCACAGTCTCTCTACTGATCTCAATAGAGTATTTATGCATATGAAAACATGATCAATAACACTTATACATGGACCAAGTGTATTGACTCTTTGTGAAGACTCAAACTCAAACAAACATGCAAGACTCTATCAATATCCTAGCCTCTGCCTTTGCCGGCTGTTTTTCCAAGCTATATGAATAGCTGCCACACCAACCAAAACAATCAAAACGACCTTTTTACCCTAATCCCCTTCCACAAGGAAAAATAAATATTTTTGTGTTAACAAAATATAAACAATTAAGGAAACCAAATATTAAAATACTTAGGAACTCAATAATATATTTTGGCACACAAAAAACTATCTTTAAATGAATAAAAGATATTAAACCCATTAAACTGCCAAGATACTTTCCCGTTTTGTATGGAATGCCAACACAACAAGTTGATCAAAACTTGTACCTACACAGCTCATGGTGAGTCACTACCACTCTCAACTCTTGGTTACGCTCTCACTTTCTTCTGGGCTCCGACTATTTGAGGGTCAACCCCTCACTCTCAAACCAGGTGTCGCTCACCATCCCGAGACCAAACCCGGCTACTCCATCCCAGTGACCCAACAGTAACTGGCTTCTCGACAATTCATCTCCATTAACTCTCAGCCACCCTTAATATCACGGAGACCTCATCCCCGTGAGCCCGTCACAGTAGCAGTTTCACTGAGATTGAGTTACAAAGGAGAGTCTCTGTTTGATCAGTGTAGTTTCTTCTCTGGTGTTGAGCTCTCTTTGCTTCTCTGTATTCCAAAACAACATCCAAAACCAGATAAGTTCATTGTCTTGATTTTGATTTAATCTCCCCATGGTTTATTGAATGTCAGCATGCTTTCCTGATCTGGGTGGCATCTGTTATGGGAGTGTATTTCATGCACCGTCAGTGCATGGGTACTTGCAATATGAATGAATGTAATTTTTTTGATATTAAAATATATGAAGGAGTGGATTAGATGAGTGACTATTATTTTTTTAGAGATTAAAATAACTGACAATGCAAGTGCACTGCCAGTGCATACAATCCTCTTCTATTATTCATGACATATGTTTGAGGCACGAACACGTGCACAATTTTGCTACACTAATGTTTGCTAGCCCACAAACCTGATACCATGTATCAACACGAAACTACGTGATGAGTTTTGTAGCTCATACTTATGTTAATTATAGCTCATGCATAATTCATTCCACCACTTCATCAATTATATGATTTATATCTGATACATGATTGGTTGTCTACCACTACACGATGCATCATGGGAATATAATGTGGATCACATCATTTTGAGTTTAATAAAGACAACTCTGATTTACAAGTTTAATTGTAATTATGGGCAACAAGGCAGCCAGCGTAATTAGCTCGTCTTTCCAATGGTATTATGGTACTATACATGATCCCGTACATATACACATGCAAAACATATCCAAGCAAGCACACCAATTAAGCACAAGTGCTTCACTATGGTATCTCTGACCACACAAAACAAACACAACTTCAATTTCTATATTACTTCTTTACGTTCGCCGGATAATTATAGCTACTTTGCCTTGCCATGGCTACCCATGATTACTATTGCCATGCAATAGTTGTGAATTTGTGATCAGTATATGTCATGAATTTGGGATTTTTTTAGCATGCTCATTTAATCTTCTCATGTCAGATTAATCATTTCCATACTTACAAGGGCAATTCAATCCTTCATGCTATTTAAATGGATGTAAATTGTCACTATGCCTCTCATACCATATCAGAGCATGCAAGCAACATATATGTGCACTATGCCAAAAAACTTATCAGACGACGGTAGGAAATCGTTGTGGGATATGGAGAGCCACCGTTGTAGACCGAGCCATTGTCTGATGAAAATTCAGACAACGGTGGAACACAGTTGTCTAAGAAACATACAGACAACAGGTATGTGCTAAATGTGTTCTGTGATACTCGGCAGATGTTAGGCGCAACTGCGTGGCAGTTGTGGCGCTGCCTTCAGACAACAGTGCTAGTTTTGAAGCTGTTGTATGTTGAGCTTCTCAGACAACAACCTTTTATTTTGTGTGTTGTCTGACTGATATTCAAACTTCAATTCTTGAACTATAACTGTTGTCTGACTAACTTTGGGACAACATAACATAATTTCTTCTGTTGTCTGATTAACTTTGCGACAACAGAGTTTAATTGCTTATGTTGTGTGAGTGTGGATTAAAAGACAATGATTTGTTAAAAACCGATGTGTGATATGAATGATTACAGCGTGATTTGTTCCCATTTTTGGCCATTTACACAACAGACAGTTATCATTGTATCTATTTTGTTGTCTGAGTATTTGAACATATCTCATTCCTGAATTAAATTGTGCATTTGATCCATTTAAATACCAACTATAAACACTGCAAACCATCAAATATAAACAATGCAAACCACTAATCATTGAACCCAACATTTTAAACAAGAAAAGCATTATAGTGCATGCCCATCTACTTGGGACATCAAAAAGCTGATACATATATATCTATTATTCCAAAACATGCAACACATGGTGCATGACAATGTACCAACAGAGAAGCACAAAAAAAGATGCTTTCCTTAGAAAAAATGTACCAGCAATGCAAGTTCCAGTTACTTCCCTCATGCTTGCAAGTTCCAGTGGTCAAAGACTCCCATATAATGCTTGCAAATAAGAAAGAAAAAAACTATCAGATTAACAGGGCTTATACTCTAAGGCATGGTAATGATCCTTATTAAAGAGACATAACCAAAACCTTCTCTATTATATCTTTTAAAACACACACAACCTAGCTTTGTTATATCATATCTAAAGTGTTATAAGAAGACATTCAACCCCGGCCAGACTTAAAATTACAACCTAGCTCATACGTGTAACGAAACTGAATAAACAATCATCATATAAGCTTACTTGAGAAACACCATATGTGTACCAGTACGTGGTCAAACGTGTTGGTGACCTGACCAGACCAAACAAAGGTGAGAAAGTTAAACAAAGTCTAAATATCTATTATGACTTGAGAGCATAGGAACACGGAAATGACAAACAAAAGAAAGCAATGAACAAATACTAGTAAGAACATATAAATACATTAGTCTGTAACAAAAATTATTACATTCATAGATTACCTTATATAGAACATGATCTCTTGCATCATATAACGGACTTTTGGTGCAGCTATACATTCATACAAAAATAAGTATATATGCTTCAAGCTTTCTGAGAAGTGATGTTACAATTGGAGAATTCAAAAATTTTGATGTACCATTAGGCCGGAGGATATATGCCCGATATATGCCCCATCATTCTACCAAAACCAGAAACAAAAACAAACAGCGATGCAAGGATTAAGATCTGTTAATCAGCACAAGTCTCCCAGATTTGTTAATCAGCACAAGTCTCCCAGATTGTTAATATGATTCATAACATGTTTAACAAAGAGCTATGGATATGGGAATCCCTAGCACAAGGATTAAGATAATATTCGCAGAAGATGCAAAACTGATGCACAACCTTTGCTTAATGCAAGGGCATGACTGCCAAAAATCAATAACGTTATGGAAAATCATAAAATTTTGTAAAACTGATCATTCTATATGCTAAGTTCACTAACTATGTGAATTCCTCTATTTTTTAGATAAGAGACCACACAGACCTATGGCCATATTTATTCTTCAGTAATTTGCCCCTTGATATATAAGCTTAGTACATGTATCTCAGGATGTAAGCGAGTAAGCAGTGATGTCCTAGGACAAAAGGTTTATGGAAAACTTTGGACAAAAACTAACATACACCCTAACAACTTCCTGTTTTATATCTATGGGGTTGTTCATCTCTATGACTAAAGTCAGGTAGCTCGATAAATATTCCACAAATGCTAAAAATTAAAAAGTAAGTGTCCTATGGATTAATCAAGAGCTATGGATCATGACAGTCAAAGTTTCTATTGGAATCAGCATCCATATTGAGTCGTACATTAAACATAACAGATCAAAGGATTTAACTGAATTCCAACTTCTTCTTTACCTAAATAAAATTATCATTAATGTTGCCATCGAAGATTGAAGAACCAAAATCTGGAGGAAATGCTAATTGCTTATATAACTTCTTCAGCAATAAATGATCTTACAGAAAGAACCTAATTTTGGAGCTAGGGAAACAGAATTACTAATTTAATTTATCCTCTCAATCATATAATGAACACTTAAAAATTTTTCTTTCCAAACTCGTACCAAAATTTTGTTTTCCTTTAACTTTCAGTCCCTAAATGGAAACCACAAGTGGGTAATCAAGTCCACATTACATGTATCAAAGGCTAGTTCAAATTCTTATATAATCTCTGAAGCTACTCTGAATTTCTCAACCAAGCTTTCTCTCTCTAAAGCTCATGGCTGATTGTATCTTTTGCTAAATTTTAACAACCCATATATAGAAGTTATGCCTGAGAATTACTAGTCAGCCACAGATGAATTTGAAGGGTCAAAATATGGAAAACTTAAAAACCACATATTAATTCACTTCTGACTATTCCATAACATGATTTTACAACTGATAACCAAGTGCCTCAAATATATTTTCTTTCTACAGTAAATACCAGCTTAGACATTCAGACCATGAAAAAAAAAACTAAGCGATTAGTACTTACAATTTTGTAGAGAAGCATGCCAAAAAGGGGAGAAGCCAGCCAGTGAAACTCTTTGTTTGGGCTGACATAGCCACTGGTAGACATGAAACCAAGAGGATATGCAAATCCCACCATACTCCCTTGTTGGATTAAACCCTTCAAATCTACCAAAAACACAGTTAAGATCAAAACCTCTTCCAAAATACACAATCAAATGCAGGTAGACTCCTTTTCTTGGTACCAATGAAAACAATTTGCCTATAAAGCTTTGAACTTTAACAACAATGGAACCAATAAGCCTAAAAAACCAGCTTTACCTTACCAAACAAATCAAAGGGCAGCAAGATTTCCTTCTGCTTATTCCTGAGAGAAGAAAACCCACCAGTCAAACATAGACGGCAGAGAATATCAGCCACAATTATGGGAAAGAATATAAGTTAAATACAAAGAAAAGTCATTATCTTTATTGACTAGGGATTGAAGGGTATCAGAGGCTAGTAGCTCAAGTCTTCAAGTGCTTTGAAGAGCTGAGATTTATGGGTGTCTTGGATTTGGGTTTGCTACAGTTTCTATAATTCTCTATGTTTATGTAATGGGTTTTGATTCTCTGAGAGAAAAGAAACAATAATCAAATTTACAAATTTTGACATTAATAATTGAAAATTGAAAGAAGTTTATACGAGTAAAAGAGAACCTTTGGCCTTTTGCCTATTGCCCTTTTGCCGTAGGTAATCTGTGGGTGCCTAACTGCATACTACTAGTTTGGACACTGGACAATTTAGAGGCCACAGTTGAAGTGAATTTTTAACGTGAGTAAACTATGAAGACAAGTAGGTGTATTACAAAAAAAATTAAGAAAAAAGTTAAAGGGTAAAGTACCTCTCCGCCATTATCAGGAACGAAAACAACTCCATGTTGAGAGGAAGACATGATCAGCATCTATATTCAAATATGGATTTGCATATTTTTGTCACATAAAGCAAAGTAATTAACTTAAAGCAGTAATCTCGGAATCCATTACGATGACAAACAGATTCCCAAGTATATTCGAGAGTTATTCTTTGATTTTATCAATTTGAACGAAATTGAATACACTTTTATTGAAGAAAAAAATACACTTTTATTTGATGAGTTATCAGAGATTGAAAAAGAAAGAAGAAAAGGGGTCGAGAGAGATAACCGATTTTGATGCAGCCTGCAGGTAACGAGAAAGCCATAGGCTTTGAAAACACACCTCTTGTCACCAAAAGGGGACATGAGGTTATAGAAAAAGCCCTAGATCTGAGGTTTAAGATAACAAGATTTAATTGTATATTTGAAATTTTGATTTATCCACCAAACTTTACAATTAAAATCACCTTACCATATAGGATCGGAGAGAAAGAAAGAGAGGGATAGAGAGAGAAGAGGATAAGGAAGAGCTTACATGTGGAAGAGATGAAGTTTTTGTTGTTGTACATACCACTTATATCACATACCGCCAAGCATAAGAAACGACCTCTTAGGTGGGCCCCGTGACATGGCTAGTCCCGCCTACGAGATGCATCCGGTAGTCCGACACCTGAGCTACCTCGCTATGGTGGAGGTCGGCTGGTACTTCGTAGGGAGGCCACCCTCCCATGATCTTCAAGAGGCTTCAAGAGAAGCATTATGTGTATTATTGTCCCACATCGGAAATGTAGAATAGAATGGGACTTCCTTTAGCTATATAAGCCTCCCCTTCTTAGAGAGGATGGATCCATGATCCCCACACTTGTATGCTACAAAGGTCACTTGACCTCACTCATAGTAGAATCTCTAAGTGGACGTAGCCTTGCCTCAAGGGCAAGGTGAACCACTATACATGCTTGTGTCCATTTCTCTCTCTCTCTCCCCATCATGATCCACACTTAGTTCCCGTACAATATTCTTCAGTAGAAACATTGGCGCTAGATGGAGGGTCCTATGTTTGGGTATGAGCCTCCGACCTTGAGCAAGGGTCATGTACGGGTACCACGAGTCAGCAGGTACATGGGTACACATGAAGGACCCCCCCCCTCCACTCCCAGGCCTACTCAAGTTAGCAGGCACGCGTAGGGTACCCCGCACCGTGAGCAAGTCACGTACGGGTACCGCCCATCAGCTTATCAAGCAACTCTCTCGTCCATGCATCACGCATAGTGACCTCCCCTTGGTCAACATACCGCCAGGTATCCACAACACATCCCGACAGCTCCCAACATTCTTATATCAAGTCAACTTCTCCTCATAGTACCGCTCGGTATCCAACTCATCCCGGCAGTCAACCTAGCAGCACCTTTGCTTGGTACCGGCAGCTTCAAATCCAGCCTTGCTTACAGAGCGGTCCCTCTCACGTTACCGGCAACTTCAAATCCAGATTTTCTTACTGAGCGGTCCCTTTCACGGTACCGGCAGCCTCAACCCCAGCTTTGCTTACCGAGCGGTATCTCACTTCTTGGTCGACCAGTCTGGTACCAGCAACCCTTATCGGTACCACACTTCAGAATTGCTCTGGGCATCCATGCTTCCTAGGCTGTCATCAACTCCCGTACCGCTCTACTCATCTGGGAACTCACCACAACCTGGACCCTAAAGTTCTTTCTCCCGGTGACTCACCGACACCATCGAGACCCGTCTACCCAAAGTCAAGAGTCTAGTTGGTCACAAAGCTCAATCCGGGAACAATCATTTCCCATCTCTGCCCTTGCCTCCTGGTAGCACCTGCACTTCCCGGTAGCAGCTTCGCTCCCCAGCACTTCATTTCTCGGTTGCCAGTGCATCTGCCTCCGGGAACTAGGAGCCTCACCTCCCGGTATCCCTCGACGACCTCCTTACTGTCCCGCGACACCGGAAACAGAATTTAGCTACATCTTCACCTGCCAATCCTTCCACCCCGACCGGGACATGTGAGTCTAGAAGTTCAGGACACTAGATCAACCCATCCGGGTTCGCAGCCACCAACCAGGTCAATCCATTTCAACCCGTGACCATTGGCTCAGTCACGACATCCCAGTGATAACCTCACATCCCGGAGACGTTCACATCCCGGCTGCACAATATCTTCCCCCGAACACCACCAATACCTTCTTCCGGGACCTTTGACTTCTTCTCCTCCGGGATCATCGATCATCCAATTCTCCACCGAGAACTTAGCGTTGTTTTCTTCTCAAGCATCAGCTACCTCCTCCGAGGTAGTCCAGTAGCTAGGTAGACTGCTCGAACACCCATCAATTTTTTTTCTAGACACCCAGCAACACCAGTTTCTATCTCTCTGGGCACCTGCGAGTCTCATATATTCGATTTGCAGTCTTCAAACTACAGCTTCACTGCAAAGATAAGTTGCCGGACACACACTTATTCAATTACAATATCAAAGCATGCTTGCCCTCATGTTTTCATTCTATATATGATCTGTGCAATTAATACCACGTATCAACCAACTACATATCCATGCATACCTGGATGGTTTCTTTCTCCATGATGGTTACACGTCCCCTGCAATATTATTCAATAAACACATGCATGCAAGATGTCTTCAGCAAGACACTTTCACTTGTTCCAATCTGATGTTAACACATAAGTTTCCTATCATTTTATATCATTGCTTGTTGCCCACATGCAATACAACATACATATGGTTACATGTCTCATGCATAGCTATTGAGTACGTTTTATGCATGACTTACAATCATACAAATTAAGAAATGCCATTTTATTTCAGTAAGCCAATTTAGGTTCCAGAGACCAGAGCCTTTTTGTTTTATTTTGTCATAGAAAATATTGAGCATGATAATCAGTTATTGTACATATATACTACTCTATGCATCACATCCCTGGCAACACTAAACCACCATTAAATTGCAAAATTACGTCATGTAATTTACGTATCCACATTAATTGGCTTAGAGGCTTCAGCAAATCATCATGCTTTTGTTGCACCGAAACTTTACATTACTCATTACATTTTCTATTAGTCACACTAGGGGCTAACGTCCATTTTTGTTTTGAGAAGGCTCAATCACTGGAACAGGATATATTGTCGGCTCTACATTGTGACGCCATTTTTCAAAACATGGAAATCTCATACTCGGACAACTCCGTCATTGTTTACAATGTTTATATCATTTTCGACCGGTTCCATGTAAGTTCTCATTTACGCTCTTTCAATTTGACCTAATGCGATGCTTCACATGCTTCAATAGCAATTACTATAAGCCAAGCATGTCTATAAATTGCGTTAAATTTTGGTAGCATATCCGTTTATGCCTACGTGTTAATACTTAATTTAATCGCCCGTCAATTAAAATTGCTTCATGTATACATATGACACTAGGCAAGTGTAACATGCGGCACTCAAAATCCCCACCCCGAGCGAGGTACCCCAACGGGGTCACGAGGCACAAGCCATCATTCTACCCGGGGCCATGCCACCGGGTACCGGGGCCCAGAGCCACCGGATACCCCAACGGGGTTACAAGGCTCAATCTCTGATTCTACCCGGGGCCACGCCACCGGGTAAAGAAGGCCTACAGGCCCTCATTCAACCCCATAGGGTTAAGGAGGCTCAAGTCCTCACATGACCCCATCGGACCACGCTGTTCAAGCCCTCATGTTACCCCATCGGGTACGAGAGGCATCAAGCCCTCATGCTACCCCATCGGGTGCGAGAGGCATCAAGTCATCATGTTACCCCATCGGGTACGAGAGGCATCAAGTCCTCATGCTACCCTATCGGGTACTAGAGGCATCAAGTCCTCAGCTACCCCATCGGGTACGAGAGGCATCAAGTCCTCATGTTACCCCATCGGGGACGAGAGGCATCAAGTCCTCATGCTACCCTATCGGGTGCGAGAGGCATCAAGTCCTCATGCTACCCCATCGAGTACGAGAGGCATCAAGTCCTCATGCTACCCTATCGGGTACGAGAGGCATCAAGTCATCATGCTACCCCATCGGGTACGAGAGGCTCAAGCCCTCATTCTACCATTCCGGGTATGAGAGGCTCAAAGTCCTCAACCTACCCTTCCGGGTATTAGAGGCTCAGGTCCTCAATCTACCCTTCCGGGTACCAGAGACTCAACTCCTCATTCTACCCCATCGGGTACCATAGGCTCAAGCCCTTAGAAAACCCCACTTGGTACCGGAGGCGGGGTAAGCCAAGGTCCAATCCCTTGCTTCTTTCTGTACACTTGGGGGACTTATTCATACCACATATCACAAGTGGAGATAGTACCCGACCGGGACTATCATCGGGCTTCACACATACTTTTCGTGCTATGGTCTATTAAATGGAAATATTGAAATTTTTCACCTATTGTTGATCGCGACAATTAAATTTCTTTTACATCCCATTAATAAGACCATAGGACCTAATTCACATAACCTACTGCTCGCTCAATATGAGCGATCGCAATTCTTACATTCATACTTGGGGGACTATCATGGTCTTGCCATAATTTCGCTAGTATGACACGTAACTTCGATATCAGGGCTTCATTCTTAGTCTCACCGGCATCGTCGAACATAATCTAAGTCAGAATTCCTATTTTACTAACTGCGTGACTTAGGGAACTCGACGAGTAACAACACTCCCGATCCCAACACATATGTATCACGTGCATACAACATTACATATCATTATGTGTCATCGTGTTCATCACACATCTTTGCATCATATGCACTTTGTATGCTATCACAACCACATACATTTTCGACTTATACGTCGTATGTCAACATTACATAATATGAACATCCACACCATGTGTAACATGCATCTCACATAAACATTCATCCAACTCGACACATTTGACTCAAATATCACTTAGATTGCCCTAGCGCAACCAATATGCTCTTTGTACACTCTTATCTTATTTGTAGGTACTAGCTAGATGATGGGCCCCGTGGCACCAACCTGTCATTGAAACTTCACAAGACCCGGAAGAGTCCCTTCTTACTTACGGAGTTGGGGGACTAGTATGGGTATGGCGTTTAACAAGGTCATCACTCATACTTGGCGGCATCACATTTAAACTCCCCAACCAAGAAGCGCCTCTTACTCGAGGACTTGGGGGACTTGTACATACCACCTATATCACATACCGCCAAGGGCACCAACATACCCGTAGAGTCCCTTCTTACTTACGGAGTTGGGGGACTAGTATGGGTATGGCGTTCAACGAGGTCATCACTCATACTTGGCGGCATCACATTTAAATCCCCAACCAAGAAGCGCCTCTTACTCAGGGACTTGGGGGACTTGTACATACCACTTATATCACATACCGCCAAGCATAAGCAACGACCTCTTAGGTGGGCCCCGTGACATGGCTAGTCCCGCCTACGAGATGCATCCGGTAGTCTGACACCCGAGCTACCTCGCTATGGTGGAGGTCGGCTGGTACTTCGTAGGGAGGCCACCCTCCCATGATCTTCAAGAGGCTTCAAGAGAAGCATTATGTGTATTATTGTCCCACATCGGAAATGTAGAATAGAATGGGACTTCCTTTAGCTATATAAGGAAGTCCTCCCCTTCTTAGAGAGGATGGATCCATGATCCCCATACTTGTATACTACAAAGGTCACTTGACCTCACTCATAGTAGAATCTCTAAGTGGACGTAGCCTTGCCTCAAGGGCAAGGTGAACCACTATACATGCTTCTGTCCCTTTCTCTCTCTCTCCCCATCATGATCCACACTTAGTTCCCGTACCGTATTCTTCAATAGAAACAGTTGTAGTGATTGGACGGTGGTGCAGATGAATTGGGGGAGGCAGACAACGGAGCCCTTCTGAACTGGTCCTTCGCCGTGATCTTTAATATTGCCCCCTCCGTTAGCCTCATATCCATCTTTGGAAAAATTGAAGGAAAATTTGTAACTAAAATTGAACCTAAAGACGAAGAGTTGAAAGATAAATTAGATGGAGGACCTGTCATTTCGCTCCTTCTTTTCCCAACCCTGATCTTCTTGCTTGAGCGCCGACTACGAACTCGTGAGATCTATTGGAGGTTTCGAGGACCCAACCTTCACATTCCTTGATGAGCTTCTTCTTCCCGGTACACAGAACCAGCAGATCGAAGAACCTCCTTTTTTTTAGTATGAAGAATCCTAATCTCAAGTCAAGATAGCGGAGAGAGGAGAATTGCACGCCTCTTCAAATTTGAAAATCGAAAATCGAAGAAAAGAGGGGTTAGGGTTTGCGACTCAAAGAACCACAGAAAGGGGAGTGAAATCAGAAAGAGGGGAAGTGTGGAAGTTTTTTTTGGTTAAAATGTATCTACAAGAAGAAGATGGGTTCGATTCTTTAAGAGAAGAAGATGGGCTCCGCTTTCAGAAGCTAGAAGAACATGGGTTTTGCGGCTTTTCTCGAAGACTAGCTAAGCGAGAGACAGTGTGGTAGACAGAGGCGCATTAAGTTTAGTTTTTGACTTTGTATAATCAATTCAAACAACACATAAATGAAACTTTGTTGTCTCATAGTTTACACTGAAACTTCATCCTAGGGATCCTACAAGCAAATCTCCCGCGTAGTGCAAATCACAAATTCATTTCTCCCGCCTAGGCACATTCACATAACAAAAATAGGTCATTCCGTTGTAGGATCTTACAATCATGTACCTACATTTCACCCAAAAATTGACCATTTTAGGGCTAAAGACTCTCATTTTGGGAGCATCTAATTTTCTTCCAAACTTGCACAACACAAACCAAAAATGTGTTGTATGATATTTTGCTCATACAACATATACAACTATACTGTTGTACATGGTGAATCAAAATTTCGACCCAAATTTGAGCAAGGTGGGAGGGAAATTTCTTTTCATTTAGACAATAGACAAATTCTTATAAGTGTTGTACAATAATCTTGCACCAACAAATTTCTGATTTTTGACGTACTTATACAACAAAATCTCACTAAATCTGTTGTATGAAGCATTTTCAATCAACACACAACGACAAATTTCTTTTCGTTGTCTAAAAATTGTAGTCTGATGCAGTTTTTGGCATAGTGGTGATTCATCAATTAAATCATATAAGTTCCTAATCACTTATTCTGTTTTGCCTTTGGATGAAGCAAAATCACTCTAAACTGGGCATCTTCTTGTGCATACAAGGCCATTAGTCGATTACATGGAGCGTCATGCTTGGAAAACTCTAACATGATTTGGCATATGGATCAATCCCAATGGTCACCTCCTCCAATCGGCACACGATAAGTTTTATCTTACTCATCATCTCTAATCTGAATTTATCTCAACTTCACATGATTCAAATGGCAATTTACTATAATCTAAGCATGCCCGCGACACTTGATAATTTAAGTAGCATTTCCGTTATGCCTACGTGTTTATGCCATGTTTCAATTTAATTCCAAACCCATTAAAATTACTACATGTATACATGTGACACTAAACAATGTGTAACGTGCGGCACTTAAAATTTTCGTCCCGAGCGAGGTACCCCTAATTGGTAAGCTAAGGTCAAATCCTTGCATAAAACCCTCTAACCATACGAGGTACCCCAACTGGGCTAGAAGGCTTAAGCCTTCATTTATCCAAGGGCTACGCCACCAGCTAAAGGAGGCCTACATGCCCTCATTCAACCCCATTGGGTTAAGGAGGCTCATGCCTTCACCTAACTTCACTGGGTCATGAGGTACAAGCCCTCATTCTACTTGAGGCCACGCCACGGGGTAAAGAGGCCTACTAGCCCTCATTCGACCCACTGGGTCAAGAAGGCTCAAGCCCTCATAAATCCTCTACTTGAGCGAGGTATCCCAACAGAATAACTAAAGGGTAGCTCCCTTGCATAAGCCAAGGCCCAGTCCCTTGCCTTAAAATCCTCACCCTGAGCGAGCTGCCCTCAAGGGGTAAACCCTAGCGCAACGCGCAATCAATATGCTCTTTGTACACATCTTATTTGCAGGTACTAGTTTGATGATGGGCCCCCGTGGCACCAACCTGCTATGGAAACTTCACAAGACCTGAAGAGTTCCTTGTTTCTTACAGAGTTGTGGGACTAGTATAGATATGGTGTTCAATGAGGTCGTCACTCATACTTGGCGGCATCATATTTAAACTCCCCAACCAAGAAGCACCTCTTACTCGGGGATTTGGGGGACTTGTTGATACCACTTACATACTGCCAAGCATAAGAAACAACCTCGTAGGTGGCCCCCACGACATGGTTAGTCCCGCTTACGACGTGCCTCAAGTAGACCGACACCAGAGCTACCTCGCTATGGTGGAGGTCAGTTGGTATCTCGCAGAGAGGCCACCCTCCCATGCTCTCCAAAAGGCTTCAAGAGAAGCAATATGTGCATTGTGTCCCACATCGGAAATGTAGAATAGAATGGGACTTCCTTTAGCTATAAAAGGAAGTCCTTCCCTTTTTAGAAATAGATGGGATCCATGATCCTCACACTTGTATACTACAAAAACTACTTGGCCTCACTCATAGTGGAACTTCTAAGTGGACGTAGCCTTGCCTCATGGGCAAGTTGAACCACTATACATGCTTCTGTCGCTATCTCTCTCTCCATCACGCTTCATACTTAGTGTACATACCAGCAGTTACTTAACTACTAGAAGGTTTGACAACATCTCTAGACCCTGCGGGACTATCCCAAATACCATACTGGAGGTCGGGTCCAGCACCCTCCCTGGCTGTGCTCCCAATGGGCAGCACTTTGGGTGACAAAGGCCATGGGCCAGTACAGTAGAGTTCAACAAGGTACGTACCAGAAACTGATGTGACTATGAAAGGATAACCTGCATCCCACATCAAGTATAAAAGATTAACCCAACCACCTTCAAAGGGGTAATAACTTATTTCCCTTACTATTACACTGTCAAAATACACATAGAGCCTCACTCAAGCATCAGAGAGGCATAAATCGTCCGGTACGGTTTATACCTCTAATGTTGTATGTTTTGATATAGGGTTTGGAGTTATCTGGATACCTACTGGCGGTATATCATTCCATGTGACGTACCCGGAAAAATTCACCAGAAACATTGGCGCGCCAAGTAGGGGTCTGTGATTGCTGAGTAGGAGGAGGTTGTGAACGCAGGCAAAGAACTCGCTCGGGCACTGATATTTAGTCTCGGGGCTTCCGCGTTTGAAACTCCCAACACTGGTATCGAAACTCATAGCCTGGGAGCCTTGGACCTGGTGGACGGAAGCAACTCATCACCTGTCCAAGATCCTCTAGCCCCGATGTCGGAAATGGAGGCCATGCGCACAGAAATGTCAAATTAACCGGGAACAGCAGAGGATCGATCGAGAGACAAACCTCATCTCGCAACAGAGGTTACAAGAACTGAAGGATGAGAACAGAGCGCTCACTCGTGCACTAGACAGGAGACACCAAAAAAATTAAGCCCTTACCCAAGCCCTCACGAAGGCTTCACAAAGTACGGTACCCTAGATAACCGTCGCCCCAGTAACCTCACCGGTAGGCTTTACTAGTGCCGGACCTTCTATAGTGGGCAGTGTTGGTCAGCAGATTATTCACATACCTGTCAATCTGTACCCGGAAAATCTAAGGCATCTGCCACCCCCACCTCTACCCAGGGTTGCTCAAACTGAACCACCGGTAACTGACCCTAATACGACACTGCTTATACAGATGAGCAATTCACTAAGTGCCCTCCAAGCAAGGTTGGAGGCAGCGGAGAACTGAGACACATGGTGCCTTCTGACAACTTTCAAGGATATTCCGGGGCCTTTCACCCAGGCAGTCAGGGGCACGGTACTTTCGAATGCTTCAAAACCACTTAAGATTGATTACACAGGATTCAGGGACCCGTATCAATATATGCAGGCTTTCCGCTTGCATACAAGTGCCAAGGGATACAAGGATGAGGTCTGTTATAACATGTTCTAGGACACATTATTTGGTGAGGCTTTGAGTTAGTTCTACAAGTTGCCAACTAGTTATGTAGGAAATTTCAAGGAGCTCGCAGACAAATTTATGACTTGTTTCATTCTACGTACCGATGTAATCAACACTCCAATGGGGTTATAGAAAGTACAACAGGGAGAGAATGAAACGTTGAAGTCCTTCATCAATAGATGGCAAGCGGCTACTCCTAAGTGCCGAGATATAAACAAAGAACTGGCGAAATGGCTTTCAGGAAGGGTCTTAGACCCGGAGACTTCCTCTACGAGATTAATCATCATCCCCCGCCCAGCTATGACAAGCTAATGGTCGCAACCATCAGGCATGCCCAGGCAGAGTTTTAAACATATGGGGATAACATGAAACAAGAGCGAAAAAGAACCACCACTCCGACCTTGGTGGCCAAGGATGAGCAAAAAAAGAGGGAGTGGACTCTAGATGGTGGACGATCACCCTATCCTGCAAGCAAGCAGGGCAAGGAGTCTACACCCAGATCTATCGACTACTTTAGCATGCTGTCCCACCGAGAATAGAGATAGGAGCTATTGATATATATGGCCGGATTCTCACAATCCACGGTGGGGGGCCCTAAGGGGAGGAAGCGAAGTACGAGTTTTGGCCACCCCGAGATTTTCAATTCTACAAAACCGGCAATGAGGGCAATGTGACTAGATGGAAGTCAATCACCTTCTTAGAGGAGGTGGAAGGGAACCTCAAAATGCCTCACGACGACCCCTTCCTCATCACGCTCCAAATGGATCACTACATTACATCCAGGGTACTTATTGATATCAGCGCGTCTATTAGCGTACTATTTTATGATGCATATAAGGCGCTGAATCTGAGATGTTCCTCCAAGTTATCACAGGATAACGAGCCCCTAATTAGTTTCTCCGAGGATATCGTTCATTCACTAGGATCTGATTATCTGTCAATCACGGTGGGAGAAAGTTCAAATTGTTCGACCATCAAAACAGATTTCATCGTGGTCGACTGTGTTTCGTCCTACAATGAGATCCTGGGGTGAACGGCACTCTAGTGCCTCAAGACGTTTGTGGCTGGTCACATGCTCATGATGAAAGTTCCAACCCCGGTAGGAGTGGTGATGATATGAAGAGATCAGGCTGCGGCAAGACATTGCTATGCTTTAACAGTTTCTCGTGGAAAGGGAAGGTCAGAGATGTTATCGGTAACATCAGAGTCCTCACCTTCTAACAGGTACGAGGACACCAGAGATGACACTAATTCAGATGAAGAATGGCTCGGTGCCATGAAGGATATTGAGGAGGTGGTACTATCTGAAGAGTTCCATGCCAGAACTATCAGGATTAGTACCAAGTTGACTCCGTCTGTTAGGAATAGCCTAATCCTGTTACTGTGGGCCAACGCATCTATTTTCACCTGGTCGTATCGTACGAAGACATGCCTGGTATCCCTGCAGATGTCGCCATGTACAACCTCAGGATCATTCCTTTCTCAAACTCGGTAAGACAAAAGCGCAGAGCTTTCAACCACGACAAGTACAAGGCCATCCAAGCAGAAGTGAAGAAGCTTAGGGCCATCAAATTTATCTGGGAAGTAACATACCCACGTTGGCTAGCCAATGTAGTCATGGTGCCCAAGAAGACAATGGGATCTTGGCATATGTGTGTCGATTACACGAATCTCAACCGGGTATGCCCCAAAGATAGTTTCCCACTCCCAAGAATCGATCAACTCATAGATTCCACAGCAGGGTACTCGTTACTCAGCTTCATGGATGCATTCAGCGGGTATAATCAAATAAGAATGAATCCCGCAGACGAGGAGCACACCGCTTTCACTACCGACAAGGGCCTCTACTTCTACCATGTTATGCCTTTTTGACTTAAGAATGCAGGTGCCACTTACAAAAGACTTATCAATTCCATATTTGCAGACGCCATCGGTACCATTATGGAGGTATACGTGGACGACATGTTAGTCCAAAGCCTAACAGTGGATGATCATGTCACAAACCTGGCAATTATTTTCACCATCATCTTACGCAACGGTATGTGACTAAACCCACAGAAGTGCATTTTTTGGGTCGAAGTAGGAAAGTTCCTCGGCTACATCATTAGCTACCAGGATATAGAGGGTAAACACAAAGAAAGTACAGGCTATCTTAGACATGACGTCACTCACCTTCCTCAATGAGTTTCAGTCCCTTACTGGCAAGATGCTCGCCCTTTCAAGGTTCTTATCAAGACTGACATACAAGTGTAGACTTTTCTTCAAATTACTTAAGACCCAGCATATAGAGAAAATCACCTTGACCACTGAACACGAGGCAGCATTACTTGGCATAAAAGCGTATTTGGCATCGGTACCCATTTTGGTAAAACCTGTCCCCGGTCAAATGTTGTACATCTACTTAGCTGCATCCTCAATGGCAGTGATAAGTGCCCCTGACTGTGGGTACTCGTTGTACTATGCAGGGAAAGGTTACATAGGGGCAGAGGCGCTGTAACATCCCGTATCTTCACTCACCCGTTTACTAGTCATTTGGACGGTAAACGGCCTTTACTTCCACTTTTACTATCGTTTAAGTACTTTTAGTGGCCCTAAAAGTTGACTTTTTGATCGGGCCAAAATTTGAGAAAACTTCCTTCATGAAATTTGTAGAGGACGTTAAATTGAGCGCGTGCATATGTGGTACGCTAAAATCGGAGTTCGTACACGAAAGTTATAGCTTAAAATGTGGAAGTTACTGTTCATTGTAAAAAAATATATATATGGAAAGTTACCACTGTAGGTTTCCATTTTCGGAAACCCGGTAACTCTCCCTCTCTCTTCTCCCCCGACCCCTTCCCCTTTCGGCCCGAACTGGTTCACCTTCGATTTCTCCCTCCTCCGGCCGACCCACGACGGAATCCGGCTATCCCCGAGCTCGTCTCCTCCCCCTTGACACGTTGGCGGTGGTATTTTGTGAAGATTTGGCCGGAGAAGCTTGATTTCGCGCCGGGAAGGTAATGGTTTCAGTTTGCGATTTTTGCCGATTTCCGGCGATTCCGGCCTTCTCCGGTCACCAGACCGGCGTCGAAGGTCGGGTTTTTGCTGGAGATTATTTCCCCTAAGGTCTTGCTTCTCAATTTGCAGTGTGGAGGTCGAATCGATCGAACCCGATCCTAGGGTTCTTGAACTTTTCTGGAAAAAATTTCACCGGCCAATTTGGAGCCCTTCAAGGTAAAATTGGGACTTGTTGCAGTTGAGAAATTTGTTGGGTTTGTTGTTTTGCAGCTACTGTCAATTTTTGGTGGCCATCGGAGGTGGTGGCCACCGGCGTGTGGGACTCACGCGCCGCCACTGTGGGTGGCGCGTGAAGGCGTGTTGGGCTGTGTTTTAATTCCAGTTTTTAGCCCATTAAATCCTATAAATATTGTAGAGCTTGTATATGAAATTTGGTGAATTTTGGAGAAGCTTGGAATTAATTATGAATTTTTGAAGTTTAGGGTTTCGATTATCGAATTACGAGAATCCGACCGTCGGATATCTCTCGGTTCTGACTTGGAACCTTTAAGATAATGAATTAGTATTAGTTGTATAATTTGCGTTGAATCCGAGGAGAATGGGAGATGTAATTTATGAGGAATTGAGTTTCGGAATCATATTAAATTGTTGAATAATTATTCACGGAATATAATCGTGTACAGGACGACGTACCGAGCTATTGCTCGATAATGGAACACGAATGCGTGACCGTCAGAATAGTACTGTGAGTGGACTTTTGTTTTTAAGTAAATGATGCATGCATTTATTTCTTTGAATATGCTCTATTTATTTATCAATTTACATTGCAAGCGTGTGATTTAATCTCTGAGATTGATTTCGCTTTATCTCATATAAGTGTTTTCGATAATGATTTGTTTCCGAAGTCGATTATGATTTATAATCTTATTTGACGAATTATCTTATTTCCGAGGGGATTTCCGGAATTATACTTTTAATCATATTTTATTTCGATTTGAGACTTTTAAAGGAGTTTCAAAATGGGATTTCGATGGAGTTGTATTGCCTCTTTTTATATCGACTTCGGTTTTGGCATTGAGAATGCCTTGTTGAGGATTTTGGAAATGGATTTTGTTCCGGTTTACAAATAATATTATTTCTGCGTATTTACTTGAAATTTGAGATGATCTTGGCGTGTGGGACACGTCATGGGAATTCATTTACGAGAATTGGGGAAGTTTTATGGATTTATACGGTTTTCGGATTTTCTGTTGCCATACTTTGGGTGACTTATCATTGCTAGCATTGATCTTCCGCCTGTGTGGCGAGGTGATGGGATCACCGAAGCCCTCCGCCCTTGTGGCGCTGGTTACTGTCTCTGTGACAGTAATTCTGAAGCCCAGTATCCTATCGCTACACTTAGTGGCGTAAGGGTATATTACGGGAGTAATGGGAGTACTTTAGCCTGGGAGGCTATCACCCAAGCCTGTGAGGCTCACTTGTATGGCTATCGCCTTCCCCTACTCACTTTACTACTTAAGCTAGCGGGGCTAGCTCGATTTTCGCTTAACCACCGGGGCTGGTCTTATATTTTCGAGTATTGAAATTTCAATCTTTTACTCGGTTGTTGTGGCTAGCGGGGCTAGTCGGTTTTCTAGAGTTCAACGTTTTTCGGATTATTTTCTTAAGTGTTTTATAAATGTTGCATGCATCCGGATTTTATATTTATATCGAAAAATGTGGGAAAGTATGAAGTTTTATTCGTATTAAATTATTTATTTTGTCCACTCACGCTAACGTGTTTTTCAATTACTTTCCCCTGGGCCCTTCGGTTTCAAATGCCCAGTTTGCAGGCGAAATTAGTTGAGGTCGGGCGGACATGGAGTCGAGGCATAGCCAACAGCATTGCTTCCGCGTACTCATTCTATTTCTGTGATCTTTGTTACCTAACGAAATAGTATTGCTTTGATAACCTGTGGAATTATTCTTATAATGTGGGTTCACGGGGTTGAGACTGTTATTTGTGAAATTGGAGTTGTGGTTTGGGGAGCCCTGGCTCCAGGAGGATAAGGATGGGTTGATTTAGGAGTGTAAATTTTCTTTCTACAGGTTTTGGGTAGTTCATTTTAGGGGAAGTTCTGCCAAATTTTTGGAAGAATTTCTTCTAAGGTGGACCCCGCAGGGCCACTTCGGATTTCAGGGTGAAATCTGGGGCGGGTCCTGTCAGGCGCGGTACCCTGATATTGAAAAAATCGCACTGGCCCTCCTAGTATCCGCTAGAAAGCTCAGACACTACTTCCAAGCCCATTCCATCACATTCTTCACTAATAGCCTATTAAGACAGGTATTTCCGAACCTGGAGACCTCAGGCAGACTTGTCAAATGGGCTATCAAGGGGCAGGCAGCATCAGACTTCATTTCTGATCTGATCCCCACTCATGAGACCAATCCTTTGAGCGAGGTCCCACCGGGCCCACGCCCAGAGTCACTGAGTACTTGGCAACTCTATGTTGACAGAGCTTCAAACAAAAGGATGAGTGGAGCGGTTATTCTACTTGTCAGCTCGGACAACGAAATTTTTGAGTACGCTTTGAAATTTACATTCAAGGCATCAAATAATGTCGCTGAGTATGAGGCACTCATTGTGGGCCTACAGGTGGCCCGAGAGATAGGTGTTCAGCACCTTCACATCTTCAGCGGCTTCGAGTTGGTGGTAAATTAGGGCAACAGGGACTTCGAAGCCAACGAGCCCTAAATGTCATTCTACCAGGCTCTTGCGAAGACATTGGTACAAAGATTCACCACATTCGCAATTACTCAGATCCCTAGAGAAAAGAATAAAAAGGCAGATGCCCTCGCCAAGCTTGGGGTAACTTCCCTAAGCGCGGCATACGAGGCCATGAAGGTGGAATTACTAGAAAAGCTAAGCACTACTAAAACGGTATCGGAGATATTCGCCGTTGACAACACTGCCTCATGGATGAACCCAATACTCAAATACATGGTCGATGGCCTAGCCCCAGAGGACAAAGTTGAGGCTAGAAGGCTACAACTAAGGTCAGCACGATCATGAAAGGCAAGTTGTACAAAAGGGGTCATAGCTTCCCCAACCTCAAGTGCGTTACACCAGAAGAAGGACACATGATCCTCAAGGATATCCATGGTGGAGTGTGCGGTAACCATGCAGGAGTCTGCTCTCTTACTTATAAAGCCCTACGTGCAGGGTACTTCTGGCCAACTATGTCCCAACTGGTTAAGACAGTATCCAGTTCTTGCCACAAATACCAGATATACGCAAACTTTCCTAGGGCCCCGCTTATTGCGCTCTCCATTTTACTTGCTCCTTGGCCTTTCTGCCAATGGGGGCTAGATCTCATCGGTAAGCTTCATACGGCGATAGGGAAATTCAAATATGCCATCGTAGCGGCAGACTACCAAACGAAGTGGGTCGAAGCGGAGCCCTTAGTAGCCATCACGACTGAGAAAGTGAAGAATTTCTTATGGAGGAACATATACTGTTGATTTGGAGTCCTGGAAACTACTGTCAACAATGAGTTAAGGGCATACACCACAAACATGGGCACCAAAATCTTGTACGCCTCGCCAGTGCATCCACAAACTAATGGCCAAGTAGAAGCTGTCAACAAAATAATTATGAAGGTTCTAAAAAAGAAGTTGGACAATGCCCGGAAGTGTTGTGGGCCATCAGAACAACAGCAACGGAGGCTACCAGCTAAACTCCCTTCTGCATGGCTTTCGAAACAGAAGCAGTGCTCCCTATCAAAACCCAAGTACAAAGTGGAAGGATTGAGTACTTTGATGTGGGTACCAATGAAGAAGGTCTTCAACTAGATACTAACTTACTAGAGGAATGACGGGATGTAGCACGCATGCTTAACCTCGTCAACAAGAGAAGAATAGCTCACTACTATGATGCCAAAGTATAGTCTCAGACGCTTAAACTGGGGGACTGGGTCATAAAACATGTGTACCCGGAGCCAAGAGGCCTAGACCCTTCCTGGGTGGGTCCCTATGAGATTGTCGAGGAAGTTGGTCCAACTACCTTTTACATCCTAGACATGGACGGAGTTAGATCCCGGCATCCATGGAACACACAGCGTCTGACGTACTATTCCAAGTAGCTCTCTGATCATCTTACCTTAGCTTTTTGACCATCCAGTTATGGCAAGCTACCCAATGGGTACTTATTTTGTATGAGTGATAGGAGCAAAAAGTGTGACGATATTATTGAATATGTGCCCCATTTTAGCCTTGTTTCTCCCTTAGTTTAGTGTTTTGAGTCATTAAGTCATTTTGAGAGTCTTGTTGAGTGTTCAGAGTGAAATAGGAGGAAAAAGTAAAATTCATGAAAAATCCTAGCTGGATCAGGATTCCTCACTGCCGACTGTTTTTGCGGTCTTTACATTTTAATTCCCTTTATTTTCTCTAGAAAATTCTGATATTCTCCTGCTTGTTGTAGGAAACCTTACCTGGTGGAAATCTTGGAAACAGCAATGATGGAGTCATAAAATAAAGCATTTAAGATATTTTACCAAGCAATGAAGAAGGGAAATAAAGGAGAAAGATGTTTTCAATTGGGGAATAAAGGAGAAAGACGTTTTCAGTTGAGGAATAAAAGAGAAAGATGTTTCAACTGGAAAATAAATAAGAGAAAGATGTTTCAGCTTGGAAATTAAAGGAATTGCCCCATTATGAGAGGAGTTAAGCCTATAAAGGAGATGTTTCAGTTGAGAAATTAAAGGAATTATGATGCTATCCCATCCGTCCAATGATGAAGGGTATGATCGACAAAAGCCAATCAATGCTCTCCTATAAATAGGCAACGTCCAGAACAGAATTTTCATCACTTCCCAACCAAGATAATTCCTGGCCTATCACTTCCTGGCCAAAAACCATTCCAAGATTGCCCAATTCACTCCTCAAACCTCCATCTCCTACAAGACCGTGACCACCATCCATTCATCAATCTACAAAGCTCTAAGGCGCTGAGTTAAGGACGCTCCACCACCATAGTAAAGACGAGTTCATCACCTTGTTGCCAAGCTGCTGAGGAAAGCTTCAAAGTGTAACTATGACTCTACTTACAATTTTTGTTTCGGTTTTGTTTGTTTCAATTTGCGAGTTGTGTAATTGGAGATATGAAATTTTCAGAATATTTTTATTAATATTTTTGAGATTTTCAGTTTATTATTGAGTTAATTTCGAGAATTCTTTTATGATGCATGTTACAATCTTGTGCCCTTTTATGTGTTTATGTAATTTTCAGAGTTAGGTTCATAAGTTGCATGCTAGAATAACGGTGAGAGTTCTTGTGTGTTTTCTTAAGTTGCCAAGAGTAATTGTTATTTGTTAAGGCGTTGAGTTCAACAAGTAGCAATTAGTTCTAAAAAGTGGTAAAAACTATGTTCAATGGTTAAACGATTCTGGAAATTACGTGTTAAATTCTATGTCTAATGGTTAATTTGTACGTGTGAGTTGATTTGAGGGTTAGATAATACTACTAGTTAAGAGAATTACGCTAAGTGTTTTCTAAAATTAGTAATATTAGGCTTGGTAAGGACTTTTCCGATCCAATCCTACATTAGAACGAATTAGATAAATGGATTGATCCGCTAAGGCTTTTCATTTGGGCTCTTATCTAGGCGTTTAAGATGGGCACATTTTTTTAGCATGTTGAAATAGATTTTCTATTTTTACACTTGGTATTTTCCGAGTGGTATTGGTCTAGGTTAGGGAAGTCGATCATTGTATATAGTTTTATTTGTTTCGTTTTTATTTTAAGTAGATTAGGATCCAAATTTGAAAACCCCCATTTTATTCTTTTATTTGTTAATTGACCTTTTAGTGTAGGTGTACCCTACAATCCCCGGACTCAACGATCCCTGCCTATCCTATATTGACAACTACATTTTGCAGAGTTAAATTGTGAGGCTATTTAAGCAGCATCAATTTTTGGCGCCGTTGCCGGGGATTGTTAAAATCCCTAGCGCTTAAAGTGTCATCGATTTTGTTTTTTATATAGAATGCATGCTAAATTTTTGTACTACACTTGTGGAATAGTGACAAATTGCTATTTATGTTAGGCCAAGCTATAATTGTGATTTAGTTTAAGTTTTATGAATGCTACGAAATTAAGCATGTCTTTTATAATTGTTGTATAATTTGTAGAAGTTTTTTTTAAGCATATTGTAAATTGTATGTATTTCACTTAGATTAATATACTTAGGTTATGAATTTAGCTAAATACTTAATTGTTGTAAGAGTGTAAAATCGTATGACTAGGCAAGGGCCTTTTTGTCAATATTGGCCTAAACTCTTCATTAGTACCTTGCAAACGTCTCTTGAAGTTGAGGGCGGCCTTTATTAGCACTTGGAGAACAGTTTAACACATAAGTTAATTTCCCAGCTGAGAGTAAGGGGCATACGGATGGTGTCTTATATTGGGACCCCGGGTGATGGGTTCAATTGGATCTTAGAGATAATATAGAATGAGCCTAAACCACTATGTAGGAGTAGCTGATAGGGGCCTAAACCTTAATGAGGGAGTAGCTCCGTAGTATCACCAAAATGAGTCCTCCCTCTCACTTACCTCTTAATCTGGCCATTCGGCCTTCTGAAACAAAGGAAAGAGACTTATGTTTAGACGACTATCCCTATATCGTATCTCACCAATAGTAGTGGTTTTTATTAGGCTCGACTTACAACTTGGAATCAATTGAGATATTAACTAAGTCAATGGTGTTCACCTGGTCAGTTGCTGACCAAAGAATTTATGCTCAATAACCCTTAGATTTACATCCAATGGGGGAAAACAAAACACTTCAACTTACTAATAATTATCTATGCCATTGGATTTACATCCAAAGGTGGTTGAGTATTATTTTCTTGGCCAATAACTGACCAGGTGAACATTTTCGTTAACTAAGTTTATAACAAACTAAAAAAAAAAAAAAAAAAAGTTGTGTGACATGCTTTAGGTATATTGGATTAAACATGACTTTGTCGAGGATAGCTGTTCTATAGTCCCTGATAGGACCCGCCCCGAATTTCACCCTGAAATCCGAGGTGGCCCTGTGGGGCCCACCTTAGGGATAGCTCTACCAAAAATTCAGCAAAGTCACCCCTAAAATGGACTACCCAGAAACCTGTAAAACACACAAAAACACACAAGCAAACCAACCTTATACTCCTGGAGCCACGCTGCTCCCAATTACCAATAACTCCACTTTCACAAAACACAAAACTCAACAGTACTAATCCCAAAGGTTATTAGAGCAATACTACTAATCCACAGGGATATACAAAGAAGAGTAAAGGATCAAGGGATCCAACACTGCGGAAGTAGTGACAACTATGCCTCAAATGCCATGTACGCCCGACCTCCACTAATTCGCCTGCAAGCTGGGCATTTGAAACCGAAGGGCCCAGGGGAAAGTAATTTAAAACAAGTTAGAGTGAGTGGACAAAAATAAATAAGATAATGAAGAAAAACCTTTAATACTTTCCCACATTTATTTCTTTAAAAACATTGATGCATGCAACGTGTATAAAACATATTTCTTGCAATATGAAAATTCGTGAAACAGTCCAGCCCCGCTAGCTGAAGGTATCAATCAAATATGGGGAAGAAGTTCTCACCATACAAATAAGGGAGCCTCTCAAGCTCGGGTCGGAGTGTCCCACACTCTGGAGCATCCCATGCTCTGCTCTACTCACCCACGAACACATAGTAAGTAAGGAGGAGTACTAATAGGCTAGCTAGCAATAAAAATGACTACCCAGGGATGGTGGTTTAAAGCCACATGAAAACTCGAAAATCAGTAGGGCTTCCCCAACATCTCACAAGAAAGTACAGAATCCAATGACGTGACCCCGCACGCCAAAATATTCTCAAAATCATAAACCGTTAGGTGAGAAATAATCGATAAATATAATTTCATCGAAAATCCCATTTTCGAAAAATATTCCAGAAATCTCAATATCGACGAATAGAAATGTATTATAAATTTCCGAAAATCACTTCGGAAAATAATCCTTCGAAAATCATGATTTCCAAAAATAAATCATAAATCCAAACCCGAGCATAATAGATTCGTAACCGAAATTCATATAGAAAAACAACTTCAAAATTATAATCCAAGGCAAAATATTATGCTTGATAATAAAATGATAAATAAATTATTATTTTAGGAAAAAAAATGAATGCATGCATCATTCTTTAACAATAAAAGTCCACTCACTGTACTATTCAGGCGATCATGCATATGAGTTCCTTCGTCGAGCAATAACTCGGTACGTCGCCCTGTACACAATTATTTTCCGTAAATAACCATTCAACAATTAAATATGATTCCCAAAATCAAATCCTCATAAATCAACTCTCCACTTCTTCTTGGATTCAACCCAAATTTTACATCTAATACCAATTCGTTATCTTAAAGTTTCCAAGTCAGAACTGAGAGATATCCGACGGTCGGATTCTCGTAATTCGATAATCGAAACTCTTAATTTTTGAAAATTCATAATAAATCCAAAACTTCACCAATCTTTACCAAAGTTCATATACAAGCTCTACATGAATTTTAGAATTTAACTAGCTAAAATTTAGAATTAAAGCACAGCCCTACGCGCCGTCCACAATGGCTGGGCCTAGGCCCCACGCGCCACCAGCAACCACCACCAATGGCCACCAAATTTTGGCAGCACCACCTACTCAACAGACCCAACACTTTTCACAATTACAAGAGATTCCAATTTTACCTTTAAGTGCTCGATATTGGCCGGTGAAAAAAACCCCGAAATTCCAAGAACCCTAGGATCGGGGTTTGATCGATTCTCCCTCTACACTGCAAATTGTGGCTCAAGGCCAGGGGCAAAATGATCCTTGGCAAAAACCACACCTTCGATGGTGGTTTGGTGGCTGGAAACGGCCGGAATCGCTTGAAATCGACGAAACCTCTGTTCGGCTACAGTAGTCTTTGTGGCTCAATTCCGACCTCCTCCGGCCGAGCCACCGTAAAACACCACCACAGGCGTGACAAGGAGGAGAAGGCGAGCTTTCCGGTGCCCAGATTTCGTCGTGGGTCGGCCGGAGAAGGGAGAAATCAAAGGAAGAAGAAACCGGACAGAAGAGGAAGAAAGGGTCGGGGGAAAGGAGAGAGAAAAGCCGGTAGGTTTCCAAAAATGGAAACTTACCACTGTAACTTCTTATATTTATAGAAACTTACCGTGAACAGTAACTTTTACATTTTCTCTTATAACTTTGGTATACGAACTCTGATTTTTACGTACCACATGTCCACGGACTCGGTTTAACATCCTCTACAACTTTCATGAAGGAAATTTTCTCAAATTTTGACTCGAACAAAAAGTCGATTTTTAGGGCTACTAAACTTATCGAGAACAACTAAAATGTAACCGAAATCGTTAACTTTCGTTTTTCCACAAGTAAACAAATGATATTTTGGTTCGGGGCGTAACAGTCCTATTGCACAAACAAGGTCCTCTGCTCCAGTACCTAAGTATGTAAATATAAAAGTTACTTAGAAAGTAGGAAAGACATAATGTTTGTATTTCGAACCTTGTATATGTTACTAACACTTGATTTGGTCTTAAAGGTCCATGAATGTCCACCATCTCTGATAAGACTAAGGAGCTCTTTGAAAAATTGGAACATGCTAGGCAAAGGGCATAACTCACTTTTTCAGACCACCCTCCTCTAGAAAGGAGGGATTCTCAGTAAAAGTAACTTAGAAAGCAGGAAAGACATAATGTTTGTATTTCGAACCTTGTATATGTTACTAACACTTGATTTGGTCTTAAAGGTCCATGAATGTCCACCATCTCTGATAAGACTAAGGAGCTCTTTGAAAAATTGGAACATGCTAGGCAAAGGGCATAACTCACTTTTTCAGACCACCCTCCTCTAGAAAGGAGGGATTCTCAGGACTCTAGCTATTCAGGTTATAACTCCTCAACTAGATCAACCGAGGAGATCAACAAACCTGACCATTCTGAAGAAGGAGAAGAACAAGTCTTTGAAGAGGAAGAAGAGGAGGTCACTGAAGAGGATGTTGCGGACACG
>BDJD01003316.1:84469-95320 GCA_002564525.1 Rosa multiflora | reverse complement strand
AAGTTGCTTATGTGTGATTGTTTGATTGAATTTGCTTTATAGATATCTCTTGTATGTTAATCTTAATTGGTTCGAAACTTTTAGGGTTTATGTATGAGTGGTGCTAGGTTTAAGAACATGAAATCAACTTTTTGTTTTGTGTAACTTGAATCAAAGTAGTAAAGGTTTTGGACAAAAATCGAATTCAATTGAAGAGGATTGCAATTAGGTGAACTTATTCATACTAAGTTGTACACTTGAGTTGATAGCCTTTCCTTGAACTTCTTGCGTTGAACATGTATGATTGACTAGCTTTCTAGGGTTTGATTACATGTTTGATAGGATTAATCTATGTGCTTTCATTTAGATTAATTAGCGTTGAAAAGTAAAATATGGGAAATCGTTTGCTTTCGAATGTTTCACATGATCAACTCCTTTCACATGACTTGGAAGAACAATGTAGAGTTAATTCGAATTCAATTGTAAAGTTGGTTTTAATCTTTGTTTCTTACATATCATTCTTGTATTTGTGTTTTTTGTTTATACTTAGTTTTAATTCTTTTAATTTTCGAAAAACCAAAAACCAAAAACCCCCCTAATTTCGTGAATAGTGTTTATATGTGTAAATATTATACTTTGTTTTATTTTAATTGTTTATAGTGTCTTACATTGACAGGTGTACTCTCAATCCCCGGAATAGAACGATCCCTACTTGCTTATACTACTAATGATAATTGAAGGGTTAAATTATATGCTTGCTTTGAGGGTATCAGTACAATCCTGGGCTCAGAGACCACCCCAACTTTCGTTAGGCCAACAATGATAACACCTTGAGACCACCTAAAGGCCCAGGTCAGAATTCCCAGCGCCCACCAGGTTTGTTTTTGAGGCCTCAGGTACCTCAAACTTTTGGTATTCCCAATTCTATCCCTCCACCTCCTGTTTCTAATACTTTGACTGCTGATGCGCTAAAAGTAAGCGCACAATTTAACCCTGAAAATGTCCTTGTTAGTATATGGTAAATAGGGATCGTTCTAACTGGGATTTATGGTACACCTGTCATTGTAAAACAAATAAAGAATTAATAAAAGTATAAAGTATAATATTTACAAAAATAAAATAAAGGATATATACAAAATAACAAAATAAGGGGGGTTTTAACATTAGGGTTTCGAAAATTAAACTAAATAAAATAAACAAAATACAAAAATACATGTACAAGAATGAAATGTAAGAAACAAAGATCAAAACCAATTCCATGTAATCAAATTCGATTGAACCCTACAATTGTTCATCTAAGTCATGAGAAAGAAGTTGATCATGTAAAACATTTGAAGCAAATGATTTCCCATATTTTACTTTCCTTTGCTAATTAATCTAAATGAAAGCACCTAGATTAATCCTATTAAACATGCAATCAAAGTCTAGAAAGCTAGCTAATCAAGACATGTTCAACGCAAGAAGCATAGAGAAAGGTTATCAACTTAAGTGCACAACCTAGTATGACAAAGTTCATCTATTTGCAATCCTTTTCAATTAAATTCAACCTTTGTCCAAAGCCTTTACTACTTTTGATTCAAGTTCAAAAAACTATTAGGTAAATCATAAACTTAAAATCTAGCATCAATTATATGCAAACCCTAGATGTTTTGAACCATGTAAGATAAACACATAAAATATATCAATCCAGCAAATTTAATTGAACAATCTCACATAAGCAACTATAGAATCACAATCATAGGAATCGAAAACTTCAGTCAATCATAAAAATTTGGATTTAAACTTTATTCAAACATTGTTGTCAACTAGAAACAATTCCAACGAAAATCAAACAAGGTTACAAAGAAAGAGGGCGAATTACACAGTGAGATGGAGACGGGGATGGATGCTTGACGTATGGAGTCTTGAATCTTGGAAGCAAGTCTTCAAGATGGATGATGGATGATGATGCTCACGGCTCCTTCTCTTCTTCTTCCTTGCTTGAAAACCGTGGAGCTTGCACTAGAGGATGGAGAGAGCTTTGACGTTTATTGTGAATTTTCAGAATGGGAGGTGTGTCAAACGTCAAGCCTAGCTAGGGGGGAGTATATATAGGGGATGTGATGCACTAGAGGATGGAGAGAGCTTTGATGTTTATTGTGAATTTTCTGAATGGGAGGTGTGTCAAACGTCAAGCCTAGCTAGGGGGGAGTATATATAGGGGATGTGAACTTGGTCTCCAAGCTTCATGAATCTTCTTTTATTTTCCCAAAGATTTATTTAATAATTCCACACAGCTTCGACCAATCACATAGCGTCATGTCAGCTTTGTTGTGTCACCCAACAAATCAAAAAGGCTCCAAAATAAGTCCATAATCCTTTAATATATATATATATATAATTACTGAATTTCCAAGGATTATTTCTAATTTTATTCATCGTCTTCGGCCAAATATCTAGGAATGAACATAGACAATGAATTTGGACACATTTTGAACCTTTTCTCCCTTAAAACTCTCCATGGCCTTATCTTTAATGTCTCCCCTTGATTTTCTCTTGATTTTCATGACAAAATGAAGATTTTATTTCTTATTTTCGTCCAAAATATAGTGAGGGGATTTAGGAACGATTCTGGACTTGTTTTAAGCTTTTTCTTGTTGCACAATCCCTTGAAACTCTCCCTAGAATATCTCCAACGTTTTTCCTTGATTTCTTCTTGATTTTTCACATTGTCTTCATGATTTCCCATGGAAAAATCAGATTTAATTTCCAAAAATATCTCCATTACGTCCAATAACCCAAAATCACTTGGGCTTTTCACCATTTTGCCGAAATCCACATTAATCTTGAAGATTCTTGGGCTTCCATGTGTCATCTTCAAGCCATGAGGTCTCCTAGTGCCTCCAGGAATCTTCTCCCAACGCCATTTTTCTTCAATTTTCCAAT
Organism: Rosa multiflora; assembly: GCA_002564525.1. Taxonomy (NCBI): domain Eukaryota; kingdom Viridiplantae; phylum Streptophyta; class Magnoliopsida; order Rosales; family Rosaceae; genus Rosa; species Rosa multiflora. Next base: position 92,416 of record BDJD01003316.1, on the reverse strand, counting down.
CATACTTCCTGATTAGCTCAAGAGTCTTGCTTGACAAAGTTTCCTCTTCTGAACCAGATTTCCTGGTCGAAACAGGATTTCCTGGTTGGACCAGGAAAACTTCATTTCTTCGTTTCAGCTCATTTATGTAGCCCTTGTGCCTTGTCTCAGCTCTCTCCAACGTTTCCTAGCTCATCTTCCTCTTTTGCTCCAAGGACTTGAAAATAGAAATTATTACTAAAAATAGAAACTTTTATTGAGAATAGAAACTTTCTAAAAGTAGAAACTTTCCGAAACGAAAAGGATTCATTAAAGGAAATAACTAAGTAAATATGAGGAAATAACAATTAAAACGTCGCATTAAAATGCTCTTATCAACTGCCCCTAATTATGATGAACTGTTGATGTCCCTTGCTATGGGGCAACAACAACTTAACATGGCTACTCAAGCTTTGATTGAAGGATAGGTGACCCATTCAAAGGATATTGCGGAGCTCAGGAATCAAATGGGCCAAGTGGTGGATTTCATGGGTCGGATTGCTAAAACAGGGAAGCTACCAAGTAACACGGTGCCTAACCCAAGGAATGAGCACGTGTGAACATGGAGATGAGTCCAGGCTGAAGGACTATAAATATTAAGCGCTGCATGGGAGGGAACCCATTTCAATTGAAGCTGTGGAGGAGCCATCAACGAGAATTTGACATTTCTATCCCTTCACTTGCTTAGGTTGAATTGTACTTGTGTCTTTGTTTGTTGTTTGTTTATTTTACCCTTCCCTTATTTTCGTAGCTTCCCATATTTAGGGTCTATATACCATATTTTTTTGCCTACATTGAGGACAATGTAGATTCTAAGTGTTGGATGAGTTTACACCTTTATTTTCAGAATTTTTTAATTTCAAAAAATAAAAAATAAAAAAATATTTGGTTTTAGAGTCTTTTTGTTTGTTTGAGTCGTAGGGTGCTCCTAACGTCTAGGATGAACATGTCTCTGAATTCATTGCTGAAGGTTTTCACAATTGAAATAGGACTTAATTGAATTATGTGGTTAATCGACATTGTGATGCTTGTAACTCCTTGCCTTCCATTTTTAGACTCAAAAGTACCTAAAAACAAAAACTAAGTTAGAAATGAGATTGTTAAGGAAATAACTAAGTAAAATGTAGAGAGTTTAGCATTAAAAACATAGCAAATATTGCTCCCATCATAAAGGCTTTGGACAAAAGTCGAAATCAATGAAGGAGGATTGCAAATAGATGAACTTTTTTCATACTAGGTTGTGCACTTTGGTTGACATCCTTTTTGTTGTTGTTCATGCGTTGAATGTGTTCTTTAGTAGGTAGCTTTCTAGACTATGATTGCATGTTCAATAGGATTAATTTAGGTGCTTTCACTTAGATTAATTATTCAAGGAAAGTAAAATATGGGAAATCATTTGTTTACAAATGTTTCACATGGTCAACTTTTTTCTCATGACATAGAAAATCACCTATAGGATTTGTAATTGGATTTCTTGCATATGGATGTGGTTTTGATCTTTGTTCCTTGTGTTCCACCCTTGTATATGTGTTTTTACATTCTTTTTATTTTATTTATTTTAATTTTTGATTTTATAATCCTAAAGCCCCTTTATTTGTGTTTACTTGTATATATTTTTATTCTTTATTTTATTTTTGTAAAGAATACCTTATACAAATATTAATTCTTTATTTGTTTATGCAATTACAGATGTACCCTCAATTCTCGGCTTGAACGATCCCTACTTATTCTATACTGGCAACTACATTTTGCACAGTTAAATTGTGTGTTATTTACAACATGTCAATTTTTGGAGTCGCTGCTGGGGATTGAAGAATCTCTTTGTTATTGTGTAAATAAATGCTTATATATACATATACATTATACGCGTAAATTAATTTTTGTTTTTGTAATTCGTGGATAATAATGATTGATAATTATGAGTCTTAAATCATAACGGAATAGGTGAAAGACTTTTTCTTTAACATTAATCACTCAACCCTTCTCTCTCGATGTGGCACACCTTAGTAGCACGGGATGTCTAGGCTGATTGGATACGAGAAGTGCATTACAGAGTGTGCCTCGAGCCCCGCAAAAATCGTTCCTCTACTACCTGGCTCTGTGTGAAAAGAGTTACGAAAAGATTGAGAGGGGAGACTAGTGTTAAGGCTAGAGCCCTTGGCCCGTACTTCTAAATCTTGGTTGAAGGCTTGTAATTGAATTTAAGCTTTTGTTGATTATTTGTTTCATGTTTTACACCACTATATAAAAACTGTACAATATACACTTGTAAAAATACTTTTCACGTTTTATACTCACTTGTATACTTATACTTGTGTTCTCATGCAACCTCAACCCAGTGGCCACCAAGTTCTTCGAATTGGAATTTGGTGGGTGACATCAAGATTGAAGAGAGAGAGAGAGAGAGAGAGAGAGAGAGAGAGAGAGAGAGAGAGAGGGGTTATGGGAGAAAACGAGGGTTTTGGTGAAATACAACATTTCAATTAGAAAACAGCTTTAGTAGAAGGATGTAGATGCAGTGGCAAACTTTCATTAATTTAAAAAAATACTAGTGAAAGCAAGCCAAAGGAGAGTATTCAACCGATGCCAACAAAATGTTACCCAGAACTAAAAGCATACAAATCTGGGCGTAAAAAAAAATAGACAGATCGGGAATGAGAGAGAATTACCCATCTGCGGTGAGTGAATTTCTTTTACCCAGAGCTGAAGAGTCTGAGCTTCAACTTGGTTTGGTTCATACAATGAGGTAGAAATGGAGATGAGAGAGAGAGTGTGAAAGAGGTGATCTAAAAATGTCTCTAGAAAAAAATATGGGGGAATGTCAAAAATTAAACGAAAAAAAGTGTGGGGCACCTCGTGCTTTTTTTTGGTTCGTCCTCAAAAGCTTACTAGGACACCTCAATAAAAATGTGTCCTTGTAGAGTATCCTTAAAGCCCATAATTGTAGTAGTGAATTAAACTGCTAACTTAACATAAAACTCATTCCTTTAACCCATGATCTTGGCTTATTATAATATATATAAACATATCATCCATAGTAAGGAAGAACAAAGAGGCAGTTTATGTTCTACTCACCCTTGGAGCATGATTTCAATCCAATCCAAGTGAAACACCAAAGTTCATCTCCTTGATCTCTCTTTATGTGTGTTTCCCCCACCTTGAAGCACCTTGAATTAAGAACTCCTTCTTGTGCTTGTAAACTCCTCCTTGATGTAACAAGTAGAGCCACAAAAAGATGTGGCCTCTAAGGATCTTCACCAAGTGAATCAAGAGATGAAGAAAGACGAAAGGGAAAGGAATAAGTATGCAAGTGTTCTAACTTCTTGTTTTAACGAACTTGTGCAATTAGACAAAAGGAGAACTCTCTCCGACCAACTAAACATAGTAGTGTAAAAAGCTCTCTCTTCCTGTGTCCATGTTTTCACCTTATATAATAGGAAACAACTCAAACTACTGAAAGTGAAATATTTATTTTCACAATATGTTGACTGGTCTAGACATGTCATTGGGCCTTAAAATTGTGTCCTGGGCTTTCATTTAAGTCTCACTTAGTGAGACCCAAGTCCATACCAAAAATCCGACAATTCTTTAGACCCATTAAGTTCGGTTTTACCTGAAAATCCTAATTATGTCCAAATAATAAGTCTAGTTAATTATTTGGTCATAACCAACTCTTGTTTAATCTTCTTCATATACAATCCCAATGATCCACTTATATGGTGTGCGATCTCTTAGGTTCTAATTAACAAGGCCATGAAGTTTGTAGAACCATTCTATTTTGTTTACGAATCAAAACTCAATTTTGATTCTCCCTTATTATTAGGATCATAAATGTTTATCAAACCACGGGGACTTCACAAGTCAAGAGTGACGTCTTGCAACATATCATGACTATCCTAGTTAATATATGTACTTACATGAGCATTTGCAAGCATAATTAGCTATAATGAGCCACACTCATGATACCGCCAGCGGTACCAACTACCACCAACTGTGTGACCTACGGAAGCACAGCTAAACAGGCTACCGCCTGAGCCCCAGCTTGCCCCCAGATCATGGCTGATGCACAGCCACGCACTACGCTAGGTTAGCATCAGTGGCTTCAGAAGCTGGGGACTGAAGCACATCAGTCCCACATCGAAAACATGGAAAAGATCAGTTCCCTCCTCACCTATAAAAGGTCCTCTCCTCTCTCCTAATTAATTACACATTTAATACTTACCTACTGTTATTCTGTCAACATAAATACATTGACTAACTTAGGCATCGGAGAAGAGAAGACCACCCAACGCGGTCTCCCTCTAACGCCCTATGTATTTCACTTGACAGGTAGCGGTAACTCTGAGTATTACAGGTAGCGGTCCGCCCATCAGACCAGCGTTAATAAAGGTTTAGCTACCACTGAACTTTAAGCATTAACAATATAGAATGACAAATAACCTATTCAATTGAATTACTATACAATACGGCCAATGCTTTGGCCAAAGACTCATTGAATCACATCATTGAACATACATCTTATTTACTATGGATAGAGATTCTTTATTGCCCACTTACATGTCTCTATGACCAAATTGATTATACCAATGATTGCATGAATGATATCTATAAAGGGACATATTATTATTGCATCATCAAGAGTTAATCAACTCAATCATAAGACAACCATGGTGTCTCAAGTCAAAAGACTAATTTGTATTATTGCAATTTTGAGTTCAAGTTTGACATGTAATTAAAACTCCATACATGGACTCTAATGATCGCTTTCAATGCACTCTTTAATATGAGAGCACCCACATACTTGTAGTAGTGTCTATACACAAATGACAAGAGAAATATCATACTTTATATTGAGCATACATAATATGTGTTAGTTTTTCCGGATTATCAATGTCCAAATGATAATCCTATGACTAGGAACCTTTTAGGGTAAGTGTGTAACAGAGTAAAGGTCTCACACATGTAACTCTTTAGATTACATTCCCTTTAACTCTTATTTCTTGGACGTTGTTCAATGAGGTATTAAATATAAGGAATGAACAATAAACTTGCACTTTTGATTAATAATAATTACAATAAAGATTATATCAAAATGATTGTTTTAGGACACAACTCCTTTAGTTTAAAGCATTGAAATTGAACTTAAAGGCATATTCGACGTTTAGCCCCCTCGGTTCCGTTAGGATGACTCCGACACCACAAGCCTTGGCACATGTTGAGCTGTCAACATGGAGGTTCCCTTCTGATAGCAGCTGTGCGGTTGCTAGAAAAACAATGGTGGATTCAGTTGTGGGGGTGCCCTTTGTTGGCATGGAGGGAATGGGTTCCTCCTGGCGCTCAGTGAGTTCAGCAATGAAGTGCACTACCATTTGGCCCTTCATGGCTAGTCTTAGTTTATACTCAATGTCAAACTCACTGAGTTCTATTGCCCACTTGCTCAGGTGACCAGAGTGCTCAGGGTTTTGCATGACTTGGCCTGAAAGTACTAGTAGAGGAGTCTAGTGGCGATGATAAACGCTAGCACCAGTTGCTTGAGGGGTGTGTATCTTGTTTATGCCCCAATCATGCCTTTGTGTGTATAGAAAACTGGGAGCTCTTCCTCTTTTTCCCTTCGTATTATCTCACAACTGACTGCTAACGCCGACACCGCCAGGTAAATATACATGAGATCTTCTAGTATAGGTATAGACAAAGGTGGAATTGTCACTTGGTAGACTTTCAGGCCATGGATTGCTGCCTCACAGTCTGGCGTCCAATCCACCACTTTATAGTGATCCTCTTTATGGATTTGAAGAATGGTTAGCAGTTGTCGGTCAGTTTTGAGATGAAACTGAATAGTGTCGTTAGCTTGCTCTGGAGGCTTTGGACATGTACCTTCTCCTTAGGAAACTTTAAGTTATGGATGGCCTAGAATTTTTTCAACATTAGCCTCAATGCAACATTCATGATAGAGTCAATATTTTCTATGTTTTTAACGTCATTTTCCCTACATTTTACTTAGTTATTCTATTAACATTATCATTTCTAACTTAGTTTTTGTTTTTAGGTACTTTTGAGTTCAAAATGAAGGCAAGGAGGAAATGAGGCGCATAAATGATCAGAAATGGAGAAATGAAGCTTTCCTAATCCTACTAGGAAAAGTAATCACAGTTGAAGTAGGAATCCTAATGCAACTAGTGATAAGCGCATTTTCATGCGACGTTTTAACGGTTATTTCCTCATATTTATTCAGTTATTTCCTTAAATGAATCCCTTTAGTTTAGGAAAGTTTCTTTTTCCGGTTTTTAGCAAGTTTACATTTTAGTTTAGGAAAGTTTCCATTTCTCACTTTTAGAAAGTTTCTATTTTTCATTTTTGGAAAGTTTCTATTTTTCGTTTTAGGAAAGTTTCTATTTTTAGTAATAGTTTCTATTTTCAGGTCCTTGGAGCGAATAAGTGGAAATGAACTCACGAAAGGAAAGAGGAGCTAGCCAACGTTGTTAAGACAAGAGGCAAAGGGCTACACAAATGAGCAGAAATGAAGAAATGAAGCTTTCCTGTTCCAACCAGGAAACCCATTTCAAAAGAGGAAAAAGTGTACCAAGCAAGATTCTGAAGCTAACCAAGAAACTTGATCGAAATAATGATGGAAATGGCGTTGGAGATAATCAAGGCTTGAAGATGAAGCAACAAGGCCCAAGAACCTTCTAGGTTAATTTGGATTTTCGGCAAAATGGATAAAAGCCCATATGATTTAGGGTTTGTGACGCACAAAGAAATATTTTTGGAGGATATATGCATTTTGCCGTTAATTCTCAAGGGAGAATTATAAGAAGATCACGTTGGAGATATTATTGGGAGTAAAATCAGATTTTTGCCATGAAAATCAAGAGAAAATCAGAGGGGGACGTTAAAGGTATAGTCCATGGAGAGATTTAAGGAAGAAAAGGTTCAAAACAAGTCTAGATTCATTCCTACAATTCCTAAAGGAATTTTGGCCGAAAATAAAGAAGAAAATCATAATTAATTCATGGATATTCGGCAATAATGTATTTGGGACATATTTTGAAGGCTTTTGATTGGTTGGATGACACACCAGGGCTTACATGGCGCTACATGATTGGTCGAAGCTATGCAGAATTATTAAATAATTCTTTGGCAAAATAATAGAAGATTCATGAAGATTTGGAGACCAAGGCCAACATCCCCTATATATACTCCCTCATTCTTGACGTTTTAGACACCTTACAATTCAGAAAAATCATTCTCTCATAACGTCAAGTTCTCTCTCTATCTCCATCCTCTAGTGCAAGTTTAACGTTTCAAGCAAGGAAGAAGAAGAGAAGAACCAAGCCTTGAGCATCATCATCCATCATCCATCTTGAAGACTTGCTTCCAAGATTCAAGAATCCAAACGCCAAGCATCCATCCTCATCTCCATCTCACGGTGTAATTCGCCTTCTTTCTTTGTAACCTTGTTTGATTTCGTTGGAATTGTTTCCAGTTGACAACAATATTTGAACAAAGTCTAATTCTGAAATTTTATGATTGAATGAAGTTTTCGATTTCTATGATTATGATTCTAAGTTGCTTTTGTGAGATTGTTCAATTAAATTTACTTGATTGATATCTTTTATGTGTTTATCTTATTTGGGTCGACACTTATAGGATTTGCATGTAATTTGTGCTAGATTTAGGTAAACGATTCACCTAATAGTTTTGTGAACCTAAATCAAAAGTAGTAAAGGCTTTGGACAAAGGTCGAATTTAATTGAAGAGGATTGCAATTAGATGAACTTATTCATACTAAGTTGTGCACTTAAGTTGATAACCTTTCGCTTGTTTATTGCGTTGAACATGGCTTGATTTGCTAGCTTTCTAGACTTTGATTGCATGTTTGATAGGATTGATCTAGGTGCTTTCACTTAGATTAATTAGTAAAGGAAAGTA